>JAPFBL010000008.1:3052500-3250126 GCA_026182355.1 Hermatobates lingyangjiaoensis | reverse complement strand
ATTTACACAATCATAAATAAACGGCTCAGTACTTGGGTGCAAAGTCGAAACCTCATCCCAGAGACCCAAAATGGATTTAGAATTGGGCGCAGTTGTGGCGATAATATATTTATATTAAACACAATGGTACAAAACCATATAAGGTTACCTAAAAGAAAAGTTGTAACAGCCTTTATCGACTTCAAGAAAGCATTTGACAGTTTAACTCATACGAGGTGTGTAAATAAAGTAGTGAGACTAGCAACGTCGCTTTCGATCTGGCAACGCTGGAGACGCGTGGCCTTGAGTAGCGTCAGGTGCACGTGTGATGCGCCTCCAGTATGAATCTGAACTCGCCACAGTCATTTGTTTGTCCGTAGCGTTGGTTTTCGTGAAATGGTTTTTTCTTGAGCGTTTTAAAAATGAGTGACCTCAAAGTTGAGCAGCGGTGTGCCAATCAAATTTTGCTTCGACTTGGACATAATGCAACCGAAACTTTTGAAAAACTTCAGGAGGCCTATGGAGAACGTTTTTTCAAGGGCACAGTTTTTCGGTGGTTTAAGGAATTTTCAGTAGGAAGAGAGTCGATTGAAGATGAACCACAAAGGGAAGGCCTTCAAGTGCAAACACCGATGAAAATGTCAACAGAGTACGGAACCTTGTGCGTTCAGACGACGTTACATCGAATGATCGGGGAACAGTTGAATTTGAATCACACCTCCTTCATCACATTTTGACCAATGAATTGGAGATGAGAAAATTTGTGCGAAAATGGTTCCGAAAAACCTTTCCCAAGACCAAAAGGATCTCAGAAAGGGAAGGAGTCTTGACTTTTTGGGTTCAATTGAAAATGATCCCCGTTTTCTTGAACGTGCTTGTGACTTTTTCCTCTTCCCGAATTGAAAAATCACCTCAAGGGAACTCATTTCGGGACACTACAAAAATACAAATGCTGTAACCGACCAGCTGAAGCCATCCAGAATCCGAGTTCCAGCAATGCTACAATGATTGGAAGGACCGTCTCCACGCTGTGTGGCTTCCGAAGGGAACTATTTTGAAGGTGACAATATCACATTGTAATTATATTTGAATAGAAAATTTAAAAAAAATCAGTCTCACTATTTATTTACACACCTCGTATAATCTTATTTAATAAATTAATAAAACTGAAAATTAGTTCCAAAGTAGTCAGAATAATTAAAAATCTTTACGAGAAAGCAAAGACGAAAATCAGCTTAAAAACGAGTTGTCTTCCAAAATCGAAATATCAAAGGGCCTTCTACAAGGAGAAATTTTATCTCCTCTTTGTTTAACCTTTTTCTGAGTGACATGAGACTTTCTTTCAAGAAAGGGTTTTGAAGGACTTAGTTGGATGCTGAGACTTCATTAACTACCTTAGCTTATGCTGACGATATAACAATATTTACAGATTCCATTGTAAATTTAAATCGAGCTCTCACAATTCTACATGAATACTGCCAGAGTAACAGACTTACAGTGAACACGGGAAAAATAAAGTCATGATATTTTCCAAGGGAAAACTCTCACACAAAGCCACAAATGTTATTATAATGATGCTCTTTTAAAGAAGTAAGTCACTTTAATTATTTAGGAGTTTGGTTTAGTAGGAGAGGGGTATTTGAAGAGGAGTAAAACAAGCATTAAGCAGAGCTAGAGCCACCTCAGGTGTGGTAAGGGAAGCCCTGGCCAAAGCTTCAAAAAATCATTTCAAGCTGTGTGTCAAGTTTACAATGCAAGCATCATCAGTACTTATTATATGCAGCACCAGTGTGGTCCCACAGATATTTAGAGCAATTAGAAGTTGCTCAAAGTTACTTCTTTAAAATTATTTTCTTTGAAATTTAATACTCCGCATTATGTTATAAGACAAGAGTTCCATGTTGAGCACATCTCAGTTAAAATTATGCAAATGACGAAAACTTCATCAACTATATCTATAGTTTAGAAGAAACTAGGTTAGTGAGGAAATGCTTTGAGCGTCTGCATTACCTGGATACCGTCCTACCAACGCTACGAGATTGAATTGGGTTTCTCAGGTTAAACAGTTCTTTGGCAGTTCTATTGACAATCAAAAATATTCTAACAAGCAGGATCAGCAATGAGTCAAGGAACACAATCCTCAAGAATTACTCCAATAGACTTAAGTTACAGGACTTCCATAAAATACAAAGCTCTTCTTACAGTAAATTTATATAGAATAATTAACAGTTTTTAACCACATAGACATAGCTATTTAAACCCAGATCTCAATTTAACATATAATTATCAAAGAACTAGCGCAAATAAGAACAGCAGGCGGGTGACAGCCTACACCTTTCGTTCAGAGGTATCTTATATAAAATTAAAACTGAGGAGCTCTGTACAATATGTAATATGCAGGAATGTGAGACTTTGGCCCATATACTATTGAATGTCATCTATGCCCTCAACGGCAAGCCTTCTTACCCCACAGCTTTTTAATAACGATGGTCGGATGAAACCAACCTTGCCTCTCTCCTAGGAATGGTACACAAAAGGCAGGTGCAAAATATTTTACTTTTTTTGTAAATTTTAAAAATTAGAGCTTTTATTTTAAAGAAAATAAAAAGGAAAAAGGAATTTAAAAAAAAATAAAAAAAAAAATAAAATAAAAAAAAAGAACTATTAAAAAGGGTTCATATATCAGTAATTTCAGATTTTCTTTGTTTTGTTTGTTATGTTTTCGTTATTATTGATTGTACTGTATTGTAATGTAATACTCTTTGTATAAAGTTTGTACTTTAATTACAAATATATTATTTATTCTATTCTATAAAATTAAAACTGTTTAATCTTATATAAGATTAAAAACCTGTACAATATGCAATATGCAGGAATGTGAAACTTTGGCCCAATAGTATTGAGTGTCCATTTAAGGCCCTCTACGGGAAGCCTTCTTACCCCCACAGTTTTTTTTTTTTTTTAATAACGAGTGGTCAAATGAAACCAACCTTGCCTCTCTCCTAGGAATTCTACACAAAAGGCAGGCTGCAAATATATTTCACTTTTGTAAACATTTTTGTAAATTTTTAACTGTTTTGGAATTAGGTTTTCAACTATGCTGTACATTTTTAATTATTTTGTAAAAAGTTTTTTAACTATTTTGTAAATATTTTAAAAATTAAGCTTTTATTTTAAATGAACAATAAAAAAAAAACAAAAGAAAAGCTTTAAGAAATATTCAAATATCAGTTATTTAAGAATTTATTTGTTTTGTTTTTTATGTATTTCGTTTTATTGATAATATTATTGCTTGAAAATACTAGCATGTGAATTTTAAACTATGAAGCAATGTAATACTCCTTTGTATAAAGTTTATACTTTGAATACAAATATTATTCTATTCTATTCTCTTCTTATTACAAACTAATTATTACAAATTTTTCTTTCCCAATTAATAAGAAATACTATAGCTGTAATAAAATACTTGAAATCGATAAATGAACATTTAAATATTATTTAAATATTGAAATTTAATATTCATAAAAACGGTTTCAAGTGACATTTTTCATAAATTCTGTATCAATTATTCAAAATGGAGTTTTAACCGTCTGTGTATTAATTATAACTATTGATATAAATGGTATTGTTATTGTTATTACAATATCTTTACCGTTAAATGATTCTCAAATAATGTTCTATTCATTCAGTCATTATGTATTCATTTCTCTCCCTTAACAAGGAAAATTCTTCAACTTTCTATTTTTTACTTTACTATAAGTAAAGTATAGTGATCGTGAAAAAATTCGATCTCGAGATTTTGACGGAATTACATGTTTTGAGGTACCAGAAGTCGTTTTATGACGTTTTTACGATGATGTCTGTGTGTGTGTGGGTGGGTGGGTGGGTGGGTGGTTGCGTGGGTGGGTGCGTGTGTTAGCATTGCTTGTTACCACGCTACGGTCCAGAATCTTTGATGGATCAAGTTGATATTTTACACAAAAATGGGCCCCATTTAGACGAAGATCCCTATTGATTGGGAAGAATTATTCATGATGGGAAAGTCACTTTTTTTGCCAAAAACCGTTTTTTTTAAAACATGTATTTCTTCTAAACTGATAACTCTAGAGTTTTGAAATGTTGACATTATCTTTGAGGTTTTAAATGCAACAAACGAAAAATATATTCAGAATTTTAAAACAACAGAAAATATTTTTCTTTTCAAAAAATGTAAAAATTTTGACTTATAATTCAATCTCAAACCTTGTGAGAGCAATATAAGCCATACTGTTTGACAGATCAAAATGAAACTATGCCTAAAAATAGAACATTATGTGGAAAATGAGTTGAAAAACTTTTTTTCAAAATTACATTTGCTAAAGGGGCGTTACAGTACGATTTCTGTTTTCAGAAAATGATTTTTTGACGCAAAACGGCTCATTAAAAAATAATGAAAATTTGACCAAAAATGGAACAAAAAATTAGCAATTCATAAAAAAAAAATTATTAAGTTTCAATTACGGGAAAGAGCAATAACGCTATAAAAACTGTTTGTTTATAGTAGACTAAGAGATCACCTGCTATACTTGTCGATTTTTACTTTACTATAAGTAAAGTATAGTGATCGTGAAAAAATTCGATCTCGAGATTTTGACGGAATTACATGTTTTGAGGTCCCAGAAGTCGTTTTATGACGTTTTTACGATGATGTCTGTGTGTGTGTGGGTGGGTGGGTGGGTGGGTGGGTGCGTGTGTTAGCATTGCTTCTTACCACGCTACGGTCCAGAATCTTTGATGGATCAAGTTGATATTTTACACAAAAATGGGCCCCATTTAGACGAAGATCCCTATTGTTTGGGAAGAATTATGCATGATGGGAAAGTCACTTTTTTTGCCAAAAACTGTTTGTTTAAAACATTTATCTCTCCTAAACTACTAGCCCTAGAGTTTTGAGATTTTGACATTATCTTTGAGGTTACAAATGGAACAAACGAAAAATATATTAAAAATTTTATATCAACAGGAAATATTTTTTTTCCAATAAAATGTACAAATTTTTACTTATAAATCAATCTCAAACCTTGTGAGAGCAATACAAGCCATACTGTTTGACGGACAAGAATGAAACTATGCCTATAAATGGAACATTATATGGACAATGAGTTGAGATATTTTTTTCTAAAATTACATTCGCTAAAGAGGCGTTAGAGTACGATTTGTGTTTTCAGAAAATGTTTTTTTGACCCTAAACGGCTCGTTAATAAATTATGAAAATTTGACCAAAAATGAAACAAAAAATTAGCAATTCATAAAAAAAAAATCATGAAGTTTCAATAACGGAAAAGAGCAATAACGATATAAAAACTCTTTGTTTATCCTAGACTAAGAGATCACCTGCTATACTTGTCGAATTTTTTGTATTTTTTTACATTGTTTACATTGACTTAGAAATTTTTTGAGCGAATCCACTGAGATAAAATTGATGTTTCTAATGGAAAAATGAAAATATATTATTGACTTATAAGAGATGTAAGAGGAATAATATTGTGCAGGTAAATGATAACACTCATTAAAAAAAAAATCGTATATATGTTATTTGACAAAGGGAAGGAAAATGATCTTATTAAATACTAAGAAGCCATAAAATTCCCAGTATAATAATTCTGTTAAAAACCAAAAATGTAAAAGATAATTCAAAATATAAATCTTTCGTTTAGAGATTAATCACTGTAATTATCGTACATCTTTAATTTACAAATCACCTTAAAACAACATTTTCTTCGCTGTTTAAGATGTTTTTCAGAGAAAAAAAGGGTATTTTACTGTTTTAAATTGAAAATTTTACCTAATATTCAATGTAGAAGGATATTAAGTAAACGATGTAAGAAATCTACTGGCTATTTGAACAATAGCCATGTTCTCTTGTAGGATAATATTTCGTTTCAAGAAATGTTCACATTGGTTTTTCAAAAATGATATTACTGCTGTATTATACTAATGAAATTATTTGCAAATAATAAATTATTTGTGATGTACAAAAATAAGCTTATAAATTGATATGTCCTTCAATCACTATCTGTACTACCTCACGAATGCAATGCTAATAATTATATCCCATTTAGATATTTATGTTATGCTTAAATGATACGTTATGTTTTATATACTCAAGAAATTTGACATTGAGTTACTTATAGTAAAGTAGAGTGTAGGCCACTCCAGATTTTTTCACATTGTTTACATTGACTTAGAAATTTTTTGAGCGAATCCACTGAGATAAAATTGATGTTTCTAATGGAAAAATGAAAATATATTGTTGACTTATAAGAGATGTAAGAGGAATAATATGGTGCAGGTAAATGATAACACTCATAAAAAAAAAATTCGTATATATGTTATTTGACAAAGGGGAAGGAAAATGATCTTATTAAATACTAAGAAGTCATAAAATTCCCAGTATAATAATTCTGTTAAAAACCAAAAATGTAAAAGATAATTCAAAATTGAAATCTTTCGTTTAGAGATTAATAACTGTAATTATCGTACATCTTTAATTAACAAATCACCTTAAAACAACATTTTCTTCGCTGTTTAAGAAGTTTTTCAGAGATAAAAAGAGTATTTTACTGTTTCAAATTTGAAAATTTTACATTAATATTCAATGTAGAAGGATGTCAAGTAAACGATGTAAGAAATCTACTGGCTATTTGAACAATAGCCATGTTCTCTTGTAGGATAATATTTCGTATCAAGAAATGTTCACTTTGGTTTTTCAAAAATGTTATTACTGCTGTAGTTATACTAATGAAATTATTTGCAAATAATAAATTATTTGTGATGTATTAAAATAAGCTTATAAATTGATATGTCCTTCAATCACTATCTGTACTACCTCACGAATGCAATGCTAATAATTATATCCCATTTAGATATTTATGTTATGCTTAAATGATACGTTATGTTTTATATACTCAAGAAATTTGAATTGATTTACTTATAGTAAAGTAGAGTGTAGGCCACTCCAGATTTTTTTCTTTACTATAAGTAAAGTATAGTGATCGTGAAAAAATTCGATCTCGAGATTTTGACGGAATTACGTTTTGAGGTACCAAAGTCGTTTTATGACGTTTTTACGATGATGTCTGTGTGTGTGTGGGTGGGGTGTTGGGTGGGTGTGGGTGGGTGCGTGTGTTAGCATTGCTTGTTACCACGCTACGGTCCAGAATCTTTGATGGATCAAGTTGATATTTTACACAAAAATGGGCCTCATAAGGAAAAAGATCCTATTGTTTGGGAAGAATTATGCATGATGGGAAACTTCTTTTTTTTGCCAAAAACCGTTTTTTTTAAAACATTTATTTCTCCTAAACTTTAACCCTAGAGTTTTGAAATTTTGACATTATCTTTGAAGTTTAAAATGCAACAAACGAAAAATATATTCAGAATTTTAAACAACAGCAAATATTTTTTTTTCAATAAAATGTAAAAATTTTGACTTAAATTAAATCTCAAACTTGTGAGAGCGATACAAGACATACTGTTTGACGGACAAGAATGGCACTATGCCTAAAAATAGAACATTATATGGAAATGAGTTGAGATATATTTTTTGAAATTACTTTCGCAAAGGGGTTACAGTACGATTTTGTTTTCAGAAAATGAGTTTTTGACGCTAAACGGCTCGTTAAAAAATAATGAAAATTTTGAACAAAAATGGAACAAAAAATTAGCAATTCACAAAAAAAAATTCATGAAGTTTCAATTACGGAAAGAGCAATAACGATATAAAAACTGTTTTTTATTCTAGACTAAGAGATCACCTGCTATACTTGTCGAATTTTTTGTATTTTTTTACATTGTTTACATTGACTTAGAAATTTTTTGAGCGAATCCACTGAGATAAAATTGATGTTTCTAATGGAAAAATGAAAATATATTATTGACTTATAAGAGATGTAAGAGGGATAATTTGAATATTGTAATAAAAACACTCATTAAAAAAAAATTCGTATATATGTTATTTGACAAAGGGGAAGGAAAATGATCTTATTAAATACTAAGAAGTCATAAAATTCCCAGTATAATAATTCTGTTAAAAACCAAAAATGTAAAAGATAATTCAAAATTGAAATCTTTCGTTTAGAGATTAATAACTGTAATTATCGTACATCTTTAATTAACAAATCACCTTAAAACAACATTTTCTTCGCTGTTTAAGAAGTTTTTCAGAGATAAAAAGAGTATTTTACTGTTTCAAATTTGAAAATTTTACATTAATATTCAATGTAGAAGGATGTCAAGTAAACGATGTAAGAAATCTACTGGCTATTTGAACAATAGCCATGTTCTCTTGTAGGATAATATTTCGTATCAAGAAATGTTCACTTTGGTTTTTCAAAAATGTTATTACTGCTGTAGTTATACTAATGAAATTATTTGCAAATAATAAATTATTTGTGATGTATTAAAATAAGCTTATAAATTGATATGTCCTTCAATCACTATCTGTACTACCTCACGAATGCAATGCTAATAATTATATCCCATTTAGATATTTATGTTATGCTTAAATGATACGTTATGTTTTATATACTCAAGAAATTTGACATTGATTTACTTATAGTAAAGTAGAGTGTAGGCCACTCCAGATTTTTTTACTTTACTATAAGTAAAGTATAGTGATCGTGAAAAAATTCGATCTCGAGATTTTGACGGAATTACATGTTTTGAGGTACCAGAAGTCGTTTTATGACGTTTTTACGATGATGTCTGTGTGTGTGTGGGTGGGTGCATGGGTGGGTGTGTGCGTGGGTGCGTGTGTTAGCATTGCTTGTTACCACGCTACGGTCCAGAATCTTTGATGGATCAAGTTGATATTTTACACAAAAATGGGCCTCATAAGGAAAAAGATCCCTATTGTTTGGGAAGAATTATGCATGATGGGAAACTCTCTTTTTTTGCCAAAAACCGTTTTTTTTAAAACATTTATTTCTCCTAAACTGTTAACCCTAGAGTTTTGAAATTTTGACATTATCTTTGAAGTTTAAAATGCAACAAACGAAAAATATATTCAGAATTTTAAGACAACAGCAAATATTTTTTTTTCAATAAAATGTAAAAATTTTGACTTACAATTAAATCTCAAACATTGTGAGAGCGATACAAGACATACTGTTTGACGGACAAGAATGGCACTATGCCTAAAAATAGAACATTATATGGCAAAATGAGTTGAGATATATTTTTTTGAAATTACTTTCGCTAAAGGGGCGTTACAGTACGATTTGTGTTTTCAGAAAATGAGTTTTTGACGCTAAACGGCTCGTTAAAAAATAATGAAAATTTGAACAAAAATGGAACAAAAAATTAGCAATTCACAAAAAAAAATTCATGAAGTTTCAATTACGGGAAAGAGCAATAACGATATAAAAACTGTTTGTTTATTCTAGACTAAGAGATCACCTGCTATACTTGTCGAATTTTTTGTATTTTTTTACATTGTTTACATTGACTTAGAAATTTTTTGAGCGAATCCACTGAGATAAAATTGATGTTTCTAATGGAAAAATGAAAATATATTATTGACTTATAAGAGATGTAAGAGGGATAATGTTGTAATATTGTAATAATAACACTCATTAAAAAAAAATTCGTATATATGTTATTTGACAAAGGGGAAGGAAAATGATCTTATTAAATACTAAGAAGTCATAAAATTCCCAGTATAATAATTCTGTTAAAAACCAAAAATGTAAAAGATAATTCAAAATTGAAATCTTTCGTTTAGAGATTAATAACTGTAATTATCGTACATCTTTAATTAACAAATCACCTTAAAACAACATTTTCTTCGCTGTTTAAGAAGTTTTTCAGAGATAAAAAGAGTATTTTACTGTTTCAAATTTGAAAATTTTACATTAATATTCAATGTAGAAGGATGTCAAGTAAACGATGTAAGAAATCTACTGGCTATTTGAACAATAGCCATGTTCTCTTGTAGGATAATATTTCGTATCAAGAAATGTTCACTTTGGTTTTTCAAAAATGTTATTACTGCTGTAGTTATACTAATGAAATTATTTGCAAATAATAAATTATTTGTGATGTATTAAAATAAGCTTATAAATTGATATGTCCTTCAATCACTATCTGTACTACCTCACGAATGCAATGCTAATAATTATATCCCATTTAGATATTTATGTTATGCTTAAATGATACGTTATGTTTTATATACTCAAGAAATTTGACATTGATTTACTTATAGTAAAGTAGAGTGTAGGCCACTCCAGATTTTTTTACTTTACTATAAGTAAAGTATAGTGATCGTGAAAAAATTCGATCTCGAGATTTTGACGGAATTACATGTTTTGAGGTACCAGAAGTCGTTTTATGACGTTTTTACGATGATGTCTGGTGTGTGTGGGTGGGTGGTGGGTGCATGGGTGGGTGTGTGCGTGGGTGCGTGTGTTAGCATTGCTTGTTACCACGCTACGGTCCAGAATCTTTGATGGATCAAGTTGATATTTTACACAAAAATGGGCCTCATAAGGAAAAAGATCCCTATTGTTTGGGAAGAATTATGCATGATGGGAAACTCTCTTTTTTTGCCAAAAACCGTTTTTTTTAAAACATTTATTTCTCCTAAACTGTTAACCCTAGAGTTTTGAAATTTTGACATTATCTTTGAAGTTTAAAATGCAACAAACGAAAAATATATTCAGAATTTTAAGACAACAGCAAATATTTTTTTTTCAATAAAATGTAAAAATTTTGACTTACAATTAAATCTCAAACATTGTGAGAGCGATACAAGACATACTGTTTGACGGACAAGAATGGCACTATGCCTAAAAATAGAACATTATATGGCAAATGAGTTGAGATATATTTTTTTGAAATTACTTTCGCTAAAGGGGCGTTACAGTACGATTTGTGTTTTCAGAAAATGAGTTTTTTGACGCTAAACGGCTCGTTAAAAAAAATGAAAATTTGAACAAAAATGGAACAAAAAATAGCAATTCACAAAAAAAATTCATGAAGTTTCAATTACGGGAAAGGCAATAACGATATAAAACTGTTTTTTATTCTAGACTAAGAGATCACCTGCTATACTTGTCGAATTTTTTGTATTTTTTTACATTGTTTACATTGACTTAAAATTTTTTGAGCGAATCCACTGAGATAAAATTGATGTTTCTAATGGAAAAATGAAAATATATTATTGACTTATAAGAGATGTAAGAGGGATAATGTTGAATATTGTAATAATAACACTCATTAAAAAAAAATTCGTATATTGTTATTTGACAAAGGGGAAGGAAAATGATCTTATTAAATACTAAGAAGTCATAAAATTCCCAGTATAATAATTCTGTTAAAAAACCAAAAATGTAAAAGATAATTCAAAATTAAATCTTTCGTTTAGAGATTAATAACTGTAATTATCGTACATCTTTAATTAACAAATCACCTTAAAACAACATTTTCTTCGCTGTTTAAGAAGTTTTTCAGAGATAAAAAGAGTATTTTACTGTTTCAAATTTGAAAATTTTACATTAATATTCAAGTAGAAGGATGTCAAGTAAACGATGTAAGAAATCTACTGGCTATTTGAACAATAGCCATGTTCTCTTGTAATAATATTTCGTATCAAGAAATGTTCACTTTGGTTTTTCAAAAATGTTATTACTGCTGTAGTTATACTAATGAAATTATTTGCAAATAATAAATTTTTGTGATGTATTAAAATAAGCTTATAAATTGATATTCCTTCAATCACTATCTGTACTACCTCACGAATGCAATGCTAATAATTATATCCCATTTAGATATTTATGTTATTTAAATGAACGTTATGTTTTATAACTCAAGAAATTTGACATTGATTTACTTATAGTAAAGTAGAGTGTAGGCCACTCCAGATTTTTTTACTTTACTATAAGTAAAGTATAGTGATCGTGAAAAAATTCGATCTCGAGATTTTGACGGAATTACATGTTTTGAGGTACCAGAAGTCGTTTTATGACGTTTTTACGATGATGTCTGTGTGTGTGTGGGTGGGTGGGTGGGTGCATGGGTGGGTGTGTGCGTGGGTGCGTGTGTTAGCATTGCTTGTTACCACGCTACGGTCCAGAATCTTTGATGGATCAAGTTGATATTTTACACAAAAATGGGCCTCATAAGGAAAAAGATCCCTATTGTTTGGGAAGAATTATGCATGATGGGAAACTCTCTTTTTTTGCCAAAAACCGTTTTTTTTAAAACATTTATTTCTCCTAAACTGTTAACCCTAGAGTTTTGAAATTTTGACATTATCTTTGAAGTTTAAAATGCAACAAACGAAAAATATATTCAGAATTTTAAGACAACAGGAAATATTTTTTTTTCAATAAAATGTAATAATTTTGACTTATAATTAAATCTCAAACCTTGTGAGAGCGATACAAGACATACTGTTTGACGGACAAGAATGGCACTATGCCTAAAAATAGAACATTATATGGCAAATGAGTTGAGATATATTTTTTTGAAATTACTTTCGCTAAAGGGGCGTTACAGTACGATTTGTGTTTTCAGAAAATGAGTTTTTGACGCTAAACGGCTCGTTAAAAAATAATGAAAATTTGAACAAAAATGGAACAAAAAATTAGCAATTCACAAAAAAAAATTCATGAAGTTTCAATTACGGGAAAGGGCAATAACGATATAAAAACTGTTTGTTTATTCTAGACTAAGAGATCACCTGCTATACTTGTCGAATTTTTTGTATTTTTTTACATTGTTTACATTGACTAAAAAATTTTTTGAGCGAATCCACTGAGATAAAATTGATGTTTCTAATGGAAAAATGAGAATATATTATTGACTTATAAGAGATGTAAGAGGAATAATGT
Source organism: Hermatobates lingyangjiaoensis (assembly GCA_026182355.1). Taxonomy (NCBI): domain Eukaryota; kingdom Metazoa; phylum Arthropoda; class Insecta; order Hemiptera; family Hermatobatidae; genus Hermatobates; species Hermatobates lingyangjiaoensis. Next base: position 3,237,275 of record JAPFBL010000008.1, on the reverse strand, counting down.
TGTAATATTGTAATATTGTAATAATAACACTCATTAAAAAAAAATTCTTATATATGTTATTTGACAAAGGGGAAGGAAAATGATCTTATTAAATACTAAGAAGTCATAAAATTCCCAGTATAATAATTCTGTAAAAAACCAAAAATGTAAAAGATAATTCAAAATTGAAATCTTTCGTTTAGAGATTAATAACTGTAATTATCGTACATCTTTAATTAACAAATCACCTTAAAACAACATTATCTTCGCTGTTTAAGATGTTTTTCAGAGAAAAAAGGGTATTTTACTGTTTCAAATTTGAAAATTTTATATCAATATTCAATGTAGAAGGATGTCAAGTAAACGATGTAAGAAATCTACTGGCTATTTGAACAATAGCCATGTTCTCTTGTAGGATAATATTTCGTATCAAGAAATGTTCACATTGGCTTTTCAAAAATGTTATTACTGCTGTAGTTATACTAATGAAATTATTTGCAAATAATAAATTATTTGTGATGTACAAAAATAAGCTTATAAATTGATACGAGTATGTCCTTCAATCACTATCTGTACTACCTCACGAATGCAATGCTAATAATTATATCCCATTTACATATTCATGTTATGCTTAAATGATACGTTATGTTTTATATACTCAAGAAATTTGACATTGAGTTACTTATAGTAAAGTAGAGTGTAGGCCACTCCAGATTTTTTTAAATATATCTGAGGCTGAATAATCTGAGGCTGGACTCTTGGAAGCCAGAACTCAGAAGAATGGAAAAATTAACCCGAAAAAGAGTGAAATTGGAAATAGGCATAAGTTTTAACAAAACTTGTATAGATGAAGGCCTGCTCCCCAAATACACTAATATTCGATTATATGACCCAGCAGTGCGGAAAGAAAATTTCACCTTGGAGTATAGAAGACGTCTACTTTGTCATGAAATCGACAAGCAGACAAAGCTTCTAGCAGAATGTGAGAAAGATATCTTGAATATAAAGAAATCACTAGCAGGGTGGAACAACAATTTATTACTCAAAGAAGAATTGTACAAAAGAATTGAAGAAATAAGAGAACAGGAACGCCAAGTGACTATAAATCGAACCAGTCGAAAATTAAATAGAATGTACGGAGGAAAAATATGTTTGCCTCAAAAGCAAATGCCCTACTTAAACTTGTCCAACCATGAATTAAACCAGAATGAAGTGGAGTTCCTATCATTGGGACCAAAATGCCATATAAAACCAAAATTCGATGCAAATAAGAAAAAGATGGAGTTGGAAATATTATATAACTCTGTCCTGAAACTTCAAGAAGAAAAACACATTACTATTAAACCAGACCTACAACACCAACTGCGATCAGAAGCCACCAAAAGAAGGGATTTTAATAATAGCAGTGTGCTCTCAAAGGAGCTCAAGGATGCAGCAAAAGGGCTAAAGACAAACCCAAATATAGTAGTCAGACGAGCAGATAAGTCAAATACATATGTGATTATGGACAATGGAGAATATAAGCAGAAATTGGATCTCATACTTAGTGATAGATCAAAATTTGAAAAGATCTCAAAAAATCCAACAAGTAAATTAAAAGTGGAAATCAATAAGTTAATAAGAACTGCAAATAAGGATAAAGAAGAAAAAGTCTTAAAACCTGTGATTGGGGAATATAGCCCTGGATATCTCTATGGAAATGTTAAAAGTCACAAAGTCGGATATCCTTTGCGACCTATAATATCACAAGTGACAACGCCCACTTATGAAACTGCAAAGACCCTGAATAAAATCATAGCTGTTTACCTCCCAGCCAAATACCTTTTGAAATCTAGCGATGAATTTCTGGAAATATTAAAAGCCACACAACCTAAAGGAACTATGGTTTCTTTAGATGTAGAATCCTTGTTTACTAATGTGCCGGTGTTGGAAACAATAGAGATTATCTGTAATATAGCCTATAACCATGCTACTCTACCCCCTCCACCATTTAAACGACAAACTATGAAAGATTTACTCATTGCGTGTACTACCAAAAATCCATTCTGCCATATAGACGGGAGTCTATATTACCAGATTGATGGAGTGGCCATGGGCTCCCCACTTGGAGTCACATTCGCAAATTATTACATGTGCAACCTGGAAAATTTGATCATGGCTCGAAATCCAGCCTGGAAGCCTCACATATATTGCAGGTATGTCGATGACTGCTTCTTGATGATAGATAGACCGGAACACATAGAAGAAATTAAAGCGGAGTTTGAAGCTAACTCAGTGTTGAAATTTACTCATGAGATGGAAGCCAATAATTGTTTAAACTTCCTAGATGTCAAAGTCAAGAATAATGCTGTAGACCAAAAGTTCGAAACATCGGTATTTGTAAAGTCAACTAACAGTGGAATACTACTTAACGCCAAAAGCGAATGCCCTGACAGATACAAAGATGGAATGATAAAGACACTTATTAGAAGAGCATACAAAACGTCCTCTACCTGGGAATTGTTTGAACAGGAAGCACAAAGGCTAAGGGAAGTACTTGTCAACAATGGATACAGTAACGGGCACTTCGACTCCATCCTAAAGGGTTGCCTCAATAAACTGCATGGCACTAACAACCATGAACAGAATCAGGAAAACAATGGCGTGAAGCATGTGGTATATTATAAAAATCAGTTTTCAAAAGCATACAAAACGGACGAACGAGTAGTTAAATCGATTATCAGGGCCAACACAACGTGCATTGTTCCAGAAGACAAATTGGAACTTAGGATTTATTATACTAACCTTGCCACATCAGGAATGGTTATGAATAATAACCCACATAAGAAAGCACCCCTCCAGAAAACCAACGTTATTTATGAGTTTAACTGTAAACTAGGGAACTGTGAGTCCCTATCCTCAAAATACGTGGGTTCCACCACTACCACGCTTTCCAGAAGACTTACGATGCATCTTGCCTCTGGAGGCCCTAACGAGCATGTCGCGAAAGCACATGGGTTACAACTAACGAGGGAAATGCTTACTGACAATACCATGATTTTGCAGCAAGAATACGACCACACCAGGCTGCAAATTTTGGAGGCTATTTTCATCCTCCAAAACCAGCCTACCATTAACAGCCAGGGTGGGGGATTCACTAGAATTTTAAAGCTGTTCGACGGAAACCTGAAGAAAAACCAGTCACTGAGAGTGAACGAAGACAGTCCAATACCTTCCCAAGCACAAACGGCTGTAGGAAGGTAACCAGAATCCTGGGGAAACCTCACCCTGCGGAAACCTGTTACAACCTTCCAATGATTATGACTGTTAACCTTGCGTGTTTATTTAGTAATGTATTTTAATAGATCAGTATCAATGTTAAGTTTTTATTGTTATTTAGTATGTATAGTTTAATTGTGTAAAAATAACCTTGAAAATGGTCGATGTGGACCGAAACATGTTGGTGTACAAAAATAAAAATTATGGAGAACTGATATATCTAGTCCCGGACTCTTGGAAGCCAGAACTCAGAAGAATGGAAAAATTAACCCGAAAAAGAGTGAAATTGGAAATAGGCATAAGTTTTAACAAAACTTGTATAGATGAAGGCCTGCTCCCCAAATACACTAATATATATATATATATATATATATATATATATATATATATATAACACTTTTTGATGAAAATACGACCCGAAACGGACAAATAGTTCAATGTACATAAAGAAACGTAGAGAAATTAAAAACACACACTTACAGTCTCTAATTTTCGGTTGAACCGTCTTCAGGAGAGATAAGAAAGGGAAACCAAGCGCACTGGTACAGTGACTGTTGGTCTCCAACCGTCTCTGTACCAGTGCGCTTGGTTTCCCTTTCTTATCTCTCCTGAAGACGGTTCAACCGAAAATTAGAGACTGTAAGTGTGTGTTTTTAATTTCTCTACGTTCCTTTATGTACATTGAACTATATATATATATATATATATATATATTTATATTTTGTTTGGAAATCTTATACAAGCCAAAAACAAAGATAGAGAACAAATTAAGAAAGAATTACTCGTGGTACCCAACCATACCAAGACACGCCAGATAATGTAACATATAGGGCCATTTCAGTCACTAACACTACCTGACGTAACCTGACTGATTCCTTAAACCAGACGTTGCAACCTGTTGTTATCAAGTAATGTTTAGTTCAAGTGTAATAGTGTAATTCATTTTATTTTATTTTATTTTATTCTATGTGTGATAATTAATTATGCTAATAACATTTTCCTGACGATGGTGATTGTAGCACTGGAACATGTAGAATAATAAATTCAATGAAAAGAAATATGTAGAGTTAATTCATGAGATAAGAAACCCAGAGATAAAAAAGAGTTTTAGAAAATTAGAAACATTTTGTAACAAATTAAATAGTGTGAAATCGGACATTCATTTTTTAAACGCATATATATTATCTATCTATCTAGGGGATACAGACAATATTCATTGTTGATTGAATTAAAACTAAATCTGTCTATTCATTTATTTTTTTACCTTATTGTTTGTCTAATATGGCTTTGATATACCGGAATATATATTTGAATTTGCTTCAGAGATTATGACAAATACAATGTATGTAACCTAATAATCAGCATTTAGAATGTTGGGTCTCTTTATTAAAGCCATCTAGTGCATGTATTGGTCGATTGATATTTACTAATTTATTATTTTGAAGAAAAAATACTTTAATGGAGTTAATTATAATGGGCATAGACAATTATAAATAGCCTATGCCTATTATTTATAATAAATAAAGACTGCTATTATAAATGTTATTTTGCAATTACACGCATATCAGTTTGTTATTTCTACGAAAATAAAAAGTGACTGCTTCCTACTTTCCTATTGTACACAGGTTAATTTTCACAATTATGTTACTAGGGTTCCTAATTAAACGATAAATGAGTTTTACTACCGTATCATGGATACTAGTTCTGATATCTAAAAAAAATTGATGCAATTTTGTTATTACATTTAATCTGTGTAGAATTTTCGAGTGCTAACTTAATGTATATCACTTATTACCACTTTTGTTAACAAATCAATCCATTCGTTTAGATTCTACTTAAAAGACTTTTGACCAAGATTTAGTCATCATTCTATGTATAAACAATAAATAAGAATACATCCATATTATTAGTATTACAGAGGTTAGTAAACTTCCGACATACCTCGTGACTTGTTGATGGGGTCGTCCGATCGGTTTCGCATAGTCTGCATCATCAAATGTGACTGATATAGGGTAGTTGACGTGAAATAGATATCAGGTAGGGTCCCATTCCATGGTGCAGCCTATGCAAAACCGATCAGACGACCCCATCAACAAGACACGAGGTATGTCGGAAGTTTATATTAGTAACAACGAACTATAAAAACTCTAAATATATGCAACACATTAATCATGCTTGACCACGGTCAAAAGGATGGTAAGCACAATCTAAAATAAAAGATACATTATTAAAAAGTGTAATAATAAGATAATTTATAAGGTAATCTACATAAATATATACAAACCCTTATAAATTTAATAATATTACGCTCCTTTTCATGGCCAAGGTTGTATACAATTACAGATACAACCGTAGTTATAACAACTTAGTTATAACAATAATGTGTTAATTGTATTTATTTTATTTGTTCAAACAGAAACATGATAGAATCATTTTTGTGTCATGTTAGAAAAGCCTTCATATGTCTAATAAAAGATAATATGGATTTAAAATTCATTCAACAAATTAATTTAACGCAAAAGAAGAGAAATCATCAGTTAGAATTATCATTATAAAACACCTAAAGTATTTGGAGGAATTGAAGGTTCCTGATTTCTTGCTTAAACTTCATGCGAATAAATTTGCCTTCAAAGGAATCAGCAAAATGGAAAAAAATAATGACATTTGCAACTTATTTCAGTAAGCAGGTGATTCCATTTCTTGACTTCATTAAAATTTAAAAGAAAAATTATTTTTTTTAAGATAAAATTCTGAGTTAAAAGTTAGCAAGTATTGCATCTAAATTTACAGTTTTTTAAATACTAAACTTTCAATAATCCTACCATGTAAAACTACCCATGTAAATCCTACCATGTATAAGCCATGTAAAACAACCTAAAATTAATTCTAAAACAAATGCTTTTTTTTTTGTAAAACAGAACTGTAAAAACACATAAACAGAAAAAAACTGAACTTCATAAGTTAAGCTTAGAAAACTGGTTGGAAGATACTACCAATTAAATGACTGAATCTAATGTATGAAATAAGCTGTCATCTATAGGGAAGTAGGCTTTTGGAAATGAAATGAATGTTCTATTTCTTTTGGTTATCAAACTTAATTTTAATAGTAACCTGTTTTTGATTAATTGAATTATTTTTTTATCAATTAATATCTACATATCCAGCAAGCTGACTAAAGGTTGAATTGTTTTTTTTTTACAAGCATGGTGTTTAGAGCAGGGTAAGTACATCACCGCTAGTGCTGATTCCTCAAGTTAATATCGCACCTCTCTTTCTGCTTCTGATTCTATTAATTATCAATTATGTTCCAAATCCCTCAAGAAATCCATGTCATTTGACAGGAGTTTTTTGTATCTTTTGAAATTTCAGATCCAGGGCCTAAATTTCTCCATTGACTACGAGTTAGAGGTTCACATTCAAATAGGTTATAATGTGTTTCCATCATATTCCATTTCCTAAATAGACGTTCTTCCAAAATGATCTCTATTTTCTGTAAATGTTTTTTAAAATAATGATGTTTTGTTGAAGTTACATTGCATTACGTCAAACTATTATCTTGACCTAATTTTTACTTAGATTCCGTAAGTCATTTCTGTTTTCCAAAACGCTTAACCGACTAATATCTTTGCATGTTTAGGGTCAATCGTTAAATTTATTCACTACCGAAAACATTTTAGTTTTATATTAATCCTTGCAATATTATTAAAAATTAAAAACAAAATTTGAAGTCTCTAGAGTATTCATAAAATTTAAAAAAGAAATAGTACTTTCTATCGTGGCAATCACTTATTATGTGGTATTTACTCATTGGAGGGTAAAAAGCTAATGAAATGGTCTCCACATATAAAAATTTAATGGTATAAACAACGCGTTTCGAACACGTACTGTTCTTCCTCAGGCATTAACTAAGGGTGAGTGTCTGTGGTACAACTGATTTGTGAGTTGCACCACAGACACTCACCCTTAGTTAATGCTTGAGAAAGAACACTACGTATTCGAAACGCGTTATTTATACCATTAAATTTTCATATGTGGAGACCATTTCATTAGCTTTTTACCCTACAAATAGTACTTTGTTATATGAAGTATAATAAAATGAATTCCCTGTTCAGTGCTGACCAGAAACAATAGGGTTTATTCGTACATTATCAATAACATCATTCTTTAGATTAATGATATGAACAATATCATATCAAGGGACGAAACTTTAACATTGAATTCGCTAAAGGAATATGTAAACTGTGTCGATGGAGAATTCCAAGTGCCTCAGTCACATCCGTCTTGGGCGAGAAGACCAATAGCAAATATTACGGACGTTTGTAATGAATGTTTAACAAGCATACTGCATGGGTCACGTAAACGAATATAATTTCATAAAAAAAATGTGGGAGAACTTGAAAGATGCATGTCCCATTCACTTTAAAAGCTGTCCTCAGGGTACAGGAGAACACCCACTTCAAATTACATGACTTGTTTTTATGGTTATTTCTTTTTCGTCCCCTTTATTAATAACCAAATATAAGTTCATTCGTTCATTTCTACCTTCATACTGTTTGCTTATTTATTTTTTGCTTATATTATTAATTTTAAACCTATCATTACTCGTAAAATTTCTTTTTATGCGCACTTACATTTTTACCCCTTATATGATATACAGAGGTATAAAATATTGAAGACCTTATTTTAGCTGAAATTTTGAATATAAAATTCTAAACAAAACAGTATACTGTTTGATGTTTTGTCTGAGTAGTACATGCGGTTGTGGGTGTGAGCTCAATATTTTGGCATCAAAAGAGTTATAAGTAAAATTTCATATTTATACTACAGTTAACATTAAATGACGTACAGCAAAGTGAGCACCAATATTTTCTAGGGCCCTGCAGGACACTTTATCTGGAAATAAATCGGTTTTTTCGATTTAGTAGAAATCTATTTCGATGATGTAGATTTCAATCTCTGTGGTTCAAGTTTTTTGTTAATACTTAATAAAATAATACTTTTGTGAGTAATTTATATGGTTACTATCAAATATATGATAAATAGTATTTCCATACTATATAAACTATAACTTTTGGACTTATAATTTATACGGTGTTCCAGAATAGGGTTGAATGAACTTTTGAAAAATCATTATTAAGTTGATGTCTGATCAAATTCAAACAGAAAACATTAAAATGTTTGTAATAAATACTAAATTTGTTTCAAATCAATTAAACTGAGAGAAAGAAATTAGATAAATTTTACTTATATCTAAATTGATTATTATAAGTTGATATTTGTAATTTTCGAAAAATATTGCCTCCTCGGGTTTAATATCTTGAATTTCATACCTCAAACTACTGACTTTAGTAGATCCTTTATGATTTAATTGGATTTAATCTTTCACAATTGGTGGTTATTTCTTAAACTTACATATGTTTCTGCAATGCATCTTCTTTGTTAAGTAATTTCATAATATAACTATATACTTGATCCAAAGTTTAGTTTAAATTTATTATGATTCATAAGATGGTATGACTAGTGTAGTACTTACAATATTTCAGGATTCAATTTACAGTTAAAATTAATTACCTTATAGCCTAAAGTAAGACATTTCCGAAATTGAAAAAGATTGCATTTTTTTTCATCCGTTAGTGCTAACATAATTTTCATTCTACGTGAAAATTTAAACATATTTTCGTTGCATGTTTCTTCACTAAAGAAATGTCACATGTCCATTTACTTGGATCTTAGGTATTACAAATAGATCTAGCAAAGGCTAAATGTCTAAATGGGCGATGTTTATTTGTGCTTCATTCCTGGAGGTAATACAGATAGTGTTTGATCCAGCTATTAATATACACGCTTATTTTTCTATATCACATAACTAATGCATATATTATCAAGCTATAATCACATTTTAAGCAAAAAAAAAGTATGTTTAACATGATGGAATATTGCCAAAAAACAATAATGCACATTTTTACAATAAGGGCTATTTCTGTGTACAATATCAATTTGATTCATCAAATGGTGTGGCTTGGCCTGTTGCGTGCCCACAGTCCACTTTCCCTTCCACTCGCCCACACCTCGCTCAGAAACCATAGAAAAAGACATAAAAATCAGACTTTAGGGACCAATCTTGAGTCCCATTAACATGAAAACCTTTTAGTTCAAATTTTCTATGACATAGTAAAGTAAATATGATGAGTTTATATTCAAATATGACCAGACAATATATAGAAATACTTATTTATGGTGTAGAAATGCTAGTATATTTATTATTATGTTATGGAAACTCGTTTTAAATTATTGAAATCTAAAATTTATAAAAATTTTATTTGAAGAAAAGGTCGTGATATTGAAAGGGTAGAAGATATCGATAATAGTCTTACTAAGTTAGTGAGTAACAAGAAAAGTTATCTACGTGTGCCTAAACACTATCTGTTGCAGTAAGAATAATAGTTGGACCAATGAATTAGTAAAATAATTGTTTGTTATTATGAGTTCATTTGTATGAAGAAGACTATATTAATAGTCTGAAATTGTTTTTGTTTCCTTAATTCCTTTTTTTTTTCTTTTTTAGTGATTTCTTTCCGAAAATGCAGTTGACTTTTTTTTTATGGCTGAATCCAGTATTAAAGAGACAAGTTCAATGGGGGAAAATGGTTAGGGAAATCGTCGCAAGGCGATTCCCTTATGGGCCAAACCTCTCTCCCTATAATGACGTCTGACTTGTACGTGCTCTTCGTGACGCCATACAAATCTCGCTTTTCTTTTAGTGGCTCAACCCCCCCCCTTCAGAGATCATCTCTCGCTTTCCTATCCATTAAATCACTTTCATTTTGTTTTCTTTTTCCTTCTTTCTTTATTATTTTTTTTTTTTTTTGGTTTATATCAACTTCACGTCTACAGACTTGGGTTGATAATTGCTTTGTTAAAATCTATAATACCTAGTTGTTTTCATATTTTCAATGATCCAACAAGAATCACAAGGACAATTGACCCTCAGATACGTAGATGCAAATCTACTAATATCCTCAATGTTGTTTCTCTTGTACAGATGATATAAGGGCTGACCTGCTAGGATGACGTCAATAACCGAGGAAAGGAAAAGACACATTTGCTGTCCGACAACAAACTAATCAACACTTGGAGCTTTTCAGTATTACTTTGCATGTTGTTAGATGTTGTTATATAATGTATAATAATCTATAACAAATTCTAAATGGAACAATCAAATTTAGCAACATTTTCATTTGACATAACATTGCCCCGATCTTTACCTGATGACGGACGAACTGACAGCCAAATATCAATCTTTGTAGTTGTTTCGTCTGTTCTGCGATCTAAGAGAACTATGCAGCAAAAGAAATTTTACTTTACTAATTATTTTAAAAAAAATAACTTTTTCTTCATAAGGACGTTGAAAGAGAGAAATTAAGCTGCTAATTGAAATATCAAAGGCTGGCACATAGAGTAGAAGCAGCAGAAATGAGCCCAGTGTACATGACACTTCATGCCGTCTCCTGACTGCCTGCCATCCCAAACACTTACCAAGTCTTCGTCATTCCATTAATTTTACTGCATAGGTTAGGTTTCAGTGGTAGTCCCACGAGACAATACACATACGTCGAACACTGGTCCTTTGTGATACCACACAATACACATTCTACATGGGATTAATAAATATTGCTTAAATCAAGCTCATTTAGGGTAAGGATCTTTAATGAGTACCTTACATAGTACAGATTCGGGACTGATGGTTTAACATCTTCTTCGAGGGACGACGTGCTCAAATTTTTTCACATTCTGCATGAATAAATCGAGAGTCAGAATCGAAGAATTGAGTCTACCAGTCCAAAGGCGAGCGCGTTGCCACTGGGCTACCTGGTATCCAATTTTACTACATTCAGATTAAAAAAAAGTATTGTCATTGCTTTCATAAAGTTCCATATGTGAAAAACTTACACGAAAAATAAAAAGTAATTTGTGCAGATTTATGCAAGTAGTCACTGAGAGTAACGAGAGTGAGTAGAACACGACATTCTGCCATTATATACAAGACGATTTTGCCACAAACCAGTAAAATGAAATCAGCGCTTACACAACAGTGAGAAATTGTAAAATGTCTTGAAAATATTTCAATCTGTAATGACTTTCGTCTTAAGGATAAATTAGTGATAAATAAGTTGTCTCTTCAAGACGTTACTTTTGAAAGAGCTTAGTCTTAATTAGAGTTTCTCAGGGTGTATCAATATTTTATAAGTTCTACATCAAATAAATGTCTAAGCACTTAAATCACAAAGCAATTAGATTACAAAGCACTTAAACATTTAATAGATACATGCATATTGTTATTACCACTGAGGTTAGTAAGATTAATATTAGAATTAGAAAAAACCGTATACCTCGTAAGTTGATATCGGAGATGTTGGAGCGCTTTCGGATCTTGTCCATCTTCATTCGCAGCTAACTTCGATCTTCGCGAACGAAGATGGACAAGATCCGAAAGCGCTCCAACATCTCCGATATCAACTTACGAGGGATGACGGTTTTATCTAATTCTAATATTTAATAGATGATGACAAGATTACAAACATTTTTGTTTATTTTAATTATACTTGTAATTGCTTAAGGATTTTGTACTAGTCATAATAATTCTTTTTTTTTATATTTGGAAGTCAACATTGCAATTGTTAATATATGAGACTACATTTCTACAACAGACTAATTAGTAATAAGTAGCAATGTATTTCAGTCACCCTTGGCTATAGTCAGACAATAACTATAGTCAATCTTCAATCAAAATGCTTACTGTGTTTACATCTATGATGCCAAAGTTTACTATTACTTACTAGTGACCATAGTAGAACACTGGCTTGCATTCTCGCCTCTAGATTGATAGATCCCGGGTTTGTTTCTTACTAAGGCCCGATTTCTTCACGAAGAAAATGAAAAAGTCTGACCACATCATCGCTCGGAGAGGATGAATGTTAAGACGTCGATTTCTGGACTCGTTAAAGATCTCTCACTTAAAATACAGTTGCGTTTGCTAAAATCTAGGACTCCCAATGTAGAAACAATCTGGTATTGTCTCGCCTATTATGAAAATGGATGCCAAATAATAAAGGAGCTAAACGTTCCTTATCAAAGGTAAAAGCTGATAAGCGTGGCATTGAATGACAAACAAACAATTCATTTAATCACATAAGAGTGCTACAAGCTTTATAATGGATAAACATATTTTACAAATTAATTCATATCAAATTAATTCAACCATTAAATTTATAATTGGTAATATGATTCCATCCATGTTAAATAAATCAACTAATTTGATTTAACTATTGAGAAATTGAGCAGAGTTTACACTAAATATTTAGTTAAGGAAGATGGAAGGAATCAGACTTGAACAAACTTATTTCATCCTAAGTGTATGGTGTCTGGGCTTCAAATTTCCTATGGTTTTACGCTAAAAGAAAAAGAAAACTAAATACTGTTTCCAACTTGAAGAATAATAGTGCAGTTTGAGAACTCATTTTTGATTAGTCATAATCAAATTGTTAAATAATTCATAATCAGCATCATAAATAAGAGTTCTTTTAATTTTCTTACACTGTACTTTGAATGTAGTAGTCAGCTTATTCTTCCGGATTAAATCTTTGATATATGTAAGCATAACATATTAATGGATGTTAGTCAAAATAGTATTATTACACGAATGAGTCATATTTGTATGATCGATTTGTATAACAATTTGAAAATTTACTTCCTGAATATTTATACAACAGTCGTCCTACTCGAAGATTCAAAATGCGCGGATCAGGTCGGGTGTTACCTACAACGATTCACAAGGAATAATGGATTTTTGTTATAATATGATAAATTATTCAATCTAAAATTCTTTTTTTCTAACAATGATTAATATATTCATTAATTAGATTACCTCTATTTTCGATATTTCAAGTTATCATTAATACATATATTTTTTCTCTATCAAAAATATTCCATTAAATTATTAGCAGACTCTGGTTTGTCCCAACATATAATCAACGATGCCCGTAGTTAGAATGGGTTGAAAACATAATTCTGAAATATCGTCCTGCTGTTATGGTGATTTAGCTTCATAATAGGTATGAGTATGTAGGTAAATCCAAACTTATTTTTGTATATATATACATCTGTGTAAAATACTCGAATATTGTACAATTTATATTTTTTGGTGATATATATATTGCATCAGTTATAATTTGTTTGAATAAATTATAAGATGTACGTATCAAAAACTAGATTGTATAAACAAAATTTGTCTAAATGGATTATTGTACCAGATACAAGAAGGTTATATGAACAAAAGTCAAATAGAAAGGTGAACTTCATGATACAAGAACCTCAAAATCGTTCAGCACCAGACTCAGGGTACAAGGTAAGATTTTTTAATAGAAACATGGTTTACCTTACAGTAACCTCTGATAATTAGTGCTCCTTACATATAACTCTGCGTACCTAGCATCCGATACTACACTATCTACTGCTTCTTGCTACTGGAGTAAATCTCGTTGAATAAAACAAAAATTATCAACACTGATGAGCAATATAAAAAGTATATCATAAAATGTTCTTTTGTTTCTCACCAATTTTAAGGTAGAAAATAATAAACAATTACAATTGCTACCAATATGTAATAAAAGTATTAAAACACTTTGTCTGTGTTCCTTGCTCAACTACAGACGACAGAGCAGTGATACAGCTTTGTTACTTGGTGAAAACCACAGTAACATTCGCATTAATGGCTGTATTCCTCTCAATGAAAAAAATGCCCACTTAGATATAGTTACTTTATATTTCAAGAAAAAGGTGTTTACATTATAAAAATAGCTTTTCATAAATAATAACACCTTTATTATGACAATCTGTGTGCCTTTACTGCAAAAGTATGTATGTACAGTGCACCACTTCAGCCGTTACACGGCTAGGGCTGGTTTGTTTATTGTCAATGTCCAGTTATCTTGAAGTATGCAGTTAACAAGATTTAATAGGCACAAGGCAGGTTGTCTAAAAGTATTTCTACTTATTTGCTATTTTAAGAACTTCAAAATAATATCAAGAATATAATTATAAAGTTACTTTCTCAGAAGCTTAAATACTTTTACAGAAGAGAGTTGTTATTCTTATACCAATCTCAGAAGGAGTTTTATCCCAATTACAACTCTTAACTAAACTGATATTTGACATTTTAACTAAATAACTTTATAAAAATTAAACAATATTTCTAACTATTCTATTAATAGAATAGAATTAAAATATTAATTAGTAACAATATTACTAATACTTTTCATTAATTGTGAATGATTGCATCCAGTTCTGGAATATATAATTTTATATTAACTATTTATATCAAAAATAATAAAAAAGATTAAATAAATGCATTAATAATCGGGAACAATATTAAATAAAAACTAAAAATATTATAGTTATATATTCACAATAGATTTAAGCACAAGTTACAAAGAGGTTGTACGGATATCGAGGGAGACTTGTCAAGTATTTCAGGAAACTTAGCAGGCGATGTGTTGACAAAGAGTTAACATTAAATCACTTCCAGATGATAATGTGATAATAATATTTCAGTTGAGAAAATATTTAGAAATTAATATTTTGAAATATGTTCGTAAATTTGATGATTGACACAAAATCATTAAGTGTCATAATTTGTCAAGACTTTCTCAATTGACTATAAATTTAAAGGATGGAAGACAGGTGAAAATAAAACAAGAAGGATGTTAAGCGAGGGTTAAATATTAATCACAAGTTTGCAAGGGTGTAATATGTTTGGTGGAGAAGGGTTGACACTAATATAACTTGTGTGAGAGGAGGGGGGGGGGGATTATCTCGGGTCACTTGTGGCTAAACTTTGCGGTGTAGCCCGCACACCTGTCTTATCCGTCACAATGTCCTTGCGACAGTTATCGTCACGCCAAAACTATCCACACCAGAGTTGCTCTCTCGCTTCCACTGTCTGCGATCAAATTCTTACCATTCTTGTTCAACTAGCTCAATAAAACCTTGCTTAGGATATAACAAACAACTTACACCATCTCAATTACTTATATTATTCCTAATTATTAAAATTTTTGCTTCTTCTTCATTCATCTTCATAAAACTTTGTTTATTTATTATTAATTTATCAATACTGTATGCTTTACCTGTTCACTCCTTCTATTCCTTGTTTAATAGCATTCCAAAACTGAACACATTGAGATTAGATCAGCTGCTGCTCTATCCTCAAGATTGAGGGTGTGAATTTCAGTTCTCTGGACCTCTCATCTTCAGCTCTACAGTTGATGCAAACAGAAGAGGGATAGTGATTGTAGTTGCCAAGTTTCTTACATCAACATCTGTTTTGTAACTTCAAAAATAACTACGATCTAGTTTTCTTGCCTGTATTTCAACAACTGATGTAACATCAAGAACTACTAGGATTCTAATTTTCCTGTTTTCTTGCCTTGATTTCAGTACCTGATGAAACTTCAAGAAGTATGTATCTAATTTTTTTTTTTAATTTATCCCAACAGTTGATGTAAGTTAAGCCACAATGAAGAACTGTTATTATTGTTATCCTGTCTTCTTACTTACAACTTCATGTTAAAGAATATAAATTGAATTCCAAGATTACAACGGAGGATTTTTTTCTTATATTTTTTAAATAATCTGATGATTGTTTCTTTTCAGGAGTAACAGGCTAAAGCGATGATTTAATATTCTGGATGATGGTAAATAAACAATTTTAGGTCATCAAAAGCTTTAAGAAAAGTTATATATTTCAGCCAACTAAGTAAAAACTTTAGAGTGAAAATTTAAATAAAAACCATATAAAGCTTTATCACCTTACTTAGGTTTATAACCTTGCTGCTACCTTACACTTTGACTAACTCCACACTATCTCACTCTCACCGGTCGACACTTGTACATTCTTATCTTCTCCCACATCTTTATTCATATATTCCTTCACTTTTCATAAAATGGGTGAATCCACGACATATTTTTATTCACTCAATGTTTTATTATTACTAGTTTTCATCCAGAGTTATATTTCTAAGGATTCGTGTAGATTCCTACCTATTATATCTGTTTTCAAAAGCATTCTCTTCCTTTTTAAGTTCTGTTTCTTCTCTAAGACATACTTCACAAAAGAAGAACATATAGTGTTCTTTGCTTATAGTGTCTCATAAGTATTTATTTCTTCTATATTGATGTTGTGTAAAACAAAAGTCGTTTATTCACGTTCATCCACAACATGGAGTTTCTCAAGTTGACCAGTATGACTATTACAAAGTTATAAAGATTTCGAAGACAGATATTTATTCTGGCATCCACTTATGGATAAGAAAATCTGTACTTACAGTACTTCCAGACACAAGTATAGAATGTTTATTAATCAATCTTTTGTTCATTTCTTATATGTAACCTCGATCATTTTTAAATATAAATTCAATCGTAAACACCCTTCTTCAAGTCAGTCCCAAGTTTCCACCTACCATTGCAACATTGAAAACAAGAGACATTCATGTCCTGATGATGACTGGAAAGCAGTAGAAATATGAGGACTATAGAATATAGTTTATGTTGTATGCATGAAGTAACAATGCTATTGGGAAAATTTATTATGAACATATATCTGCAAAATACAAACATATTGTTACAGATATTTATATTATTATATATATATATATATATATATATATATATAAGATTTCATATAAAGGCGTTAAAAAACAATCAATGATCAAACCACAATATGAAATGGGGAAAAAGTTGGGATAAGACTTTGACGAAAACCGCTTGTTATGGTTAAAAGACCTCAGTATTTTTTCCCTATTTCATGTTGTGGTTTGATCGTTGATATATATGAATGACCAAGCCACAATATGAAATAGGGAAAAAAAGACTAAGATCTTTCAACCAAAACAAGCGGTCTTCGTCAGAGTCAAAAACCGAACTGGAATGATCTTAGACTTTTTTTTCCCCATTTCATATTGTGGTTTGATCATTGATTGTTATTTCACGTGTTTATGTGAAATCTTGCATCTATTGATATATATATGTAAAACCAGAACACTGCATTAGGATAACTTATCAAATGATTAAGAGAATAGAACAGGGAGAAATAATAAAACTTATTGCAAAATTCGACCACGTCGTCATCGGCTCTTCGCTTACTCACCTGAGTTGCTGTTTGCCACATGAAGGAAAACTTTTTCTTTCCTAAAGACAACATAGTCAAAATTTTAAAGTAAGATTGGCTGTTGTTTTTTCATGTTTTTTTCTAATCGATTGATATATGTGATTTTATATATATATATATATATATATATATAGAGAGAGAGAGAGAGAGAGAGATTTCACATAAACACGTGAAACAACAATCAATGATTAAACCACAATAAGAATGGGAAAACAAGACTAAGATCTTTCAACCGTAACAAGCGGTCTTCGTCAGAGTCAAAAACCCAACTGAACACTAGATGCAGAAAACATCTGGTGAGGAGTTGAGAAGAGTGGGAGGGAAGAGTGGTATTTTAAAAGGGTGAAAGCACAGGAAAGGACTAATGTCCAGAAAGGGATGTTTGGGGAAACAAAGGAGTACAGTAAGAAAAAGTAAAAAACTATCCGCTAGCTGTCAACCCTCTTTGAAGAGGCTATTGCCCTCGTGACGAAAGTATCAAGTTTGAAGAGACCGTTACTAATGTTTATAATATTAGATCTATTAAATTTAATTAGAGACGATTCAATAATATTTCTTAACAACATTGATTTTTCATAGGTAATAAATTTAGCTCCTGTCCAATCAATATGATGATTTTCATTTTTTATATGCAAGAATAAGGCACTACTTTTTTCCTGTCTAATTACGTTATATTGGCGTTGTTTTACACGTGTCTTTAATGATTTACCAGTATGACCAATATAAATTTTATGGCAATTTTTGCACGGAATTTTGTAAATACCAGCGGACTCCAATTCGCTTGGAGAGTTTTTTATTATCATGTTACCCACGTTATTACGATTAGAAAACACTATATTAAAATCAAGTTGTTTGGCTAATCTTGGAAGGGGGTCCAATGATTCGTGGTATGGCAAAACTATAGAATTTGATAATAAAAGGGGCTCTGTTGAAGTATTAGAGAAAGTTTTTTTAGCACCCTTCAAAGCTAAATCGATATAAGAAGAGGGGTATTTTAATGAAAGGGGAATTGACCTAATGTTATTAATCTCTTCATTAAGGAATTCAGGAGAGAAAACTCTTAAAGCCCTCAAAAACATATTTCTAAAAACAGAAATTTTAACATTTTTTGGATGCGATGAATAAAAATGAACGTATGCAAGTACATTCGTAGGTTTTCTATATACACTAAAGCGTAACTCATTAGGTAACCTATGGATTAGGACATCTAAGAAGGGCAAATTACCACTTATTTCTTCTTCCATTGTGAATTTGATTGTCGGCATTAATGAATTCAATTTTGTTAGGAAATCAACTTTATTTAGAGAATTGGGACAAATGCAAAGAATATCGTCAACATATCTATACCATTTAACATTTGTGGGCAAAATTGAGCTTAACATTTTACTCTCAAAAAACTCCATATATAAATTACATAGGAGGGGGGATAAAGAGTTAGCCATAGCAAGACCAACTTTTTGTATATAATAATTATTTTCAATTTGAAAATGACAGTCTACCACACATAACTTAATTAACTCTATTATAGTGGTAGATGGAAGGGGAAGGGAATAATTAATTAATTCCTCCTGGAGTAAGCTCAACAGATCAGTTACAGGTACATTCGTAAAAGAGACTTCACATCGAAACTGATTAATCTATAATTTTTGTTCATGTTGACGCTTTTTAATTTTTTACTTAAATCCACATTGTTTTTTATATGGCTGCCTGAAATTTTTCCAATTAAGGGGCTTAAAATACTTACTAACCATTTCGACAAGCCATATGATGCCGAACCAACCGAACTCACAATTAAACGTATTCGGTAATTATCTTTATGTGTCTTGATCAACCCGTACATATATGGCAAAGAAGGGGATTTTGATATAAGTTTAGTAATAAGTTCAGGTTGTTTTTTTAAGATAGTTTTAATTTTTTTATTAAATGAACTATTGACCCTTTCCAAAGGATTAGACCTTAATAATTAGACATCCCTTTCTGGACATCAGCCCCCTCCTGCGCCTTCACCCCTCCAAAAATATGATGAAAATCATCATATTGATTGGACAGGAGCTAAATTTATTACCTATGAAAAATCAATGTTGTTAAGAAATATTATTGAATCGTCTCTAATTAAATTTAATAGATCTAATATTATAAACATTAGTAACGGTCTCTTCAAACTTGATACTTTCGTCACGAGGGCAATAGCCTCTTCAAAGAGGGTTGACAGCTAGCGGATAGTTTTTTACTTTTTCTTACTGTACTCCTTTGTTTCCCCAAACATCCCTTTCTGGACATTAGTCCTTTCCTGTGCTTTCACCCTTTTAAAATACCACTCTTCCCTCCCACTCTTCTCAACTCCTCACCAGATGTTTTCTGCATCTAGTGTTCAGTTGGGTTTTTGACTCTGACGAAGACCGCTTGTTACGGTTGAAAGATCTTAGTCTTGTTTTCCCATTCTTATTGTGGTTTAATCATATATATATATATATATATATATATATATATATATATATATATATATGCATATATATATATATAAAATAAATTCAAAACAAAGGAAACACACAGACAAACTGACATCGAAATATCGATGTGAGTTATGTCTGTGTCTTTCCTTCGTTTTGGATTTATTTTATTTAAAAAAAAGTCCGCTGGACCGTTTCTTTTAATTGTATATATATATATATATATATATATAATTATATATATATATATTGTGTGTGTGTGTATTTGGTAAGAAAATTTTAATTTTCGATACATTATATGCAGTGATACAACTGAGAATGGTGTCCTTGAGAAACCGTTACCTATTTATTTTGTCAACTTTTGCTTATTTAACAGATATAAATGATTTTTTATATAAAAAGTATGTTACGTTACAATAATGACTACTCTGCAGTCATGTATAAAGCAAGTCAGTCAATTGGGTGATGATATTTAATATAGTGGAGTCAATTCAAAAGTAGAACTTTCATCACGGAATTATGATAAAGCTACATGTGTCAAATTCAGCAGAGAACTATCAAAGTAAAAACTACCTCTTGCTTCCATTTCGAATAACATTTACAATGTTAAATCCTTGCAAATTATATTTAAAATAATTACATCTTAAATTAACAATGCAGAGATAATTACACACTTCAAGCTCAGGAATTATATTCCATTACAATTTACGAGAGAGGTATTCAATTATTTTGACAGTTCTACCGTTCAAATGAAAAGTGAAATAACCTGCTAAGTTGTTTTATTAACCATTGCTTTTGTAATAGGGCTATTATTAATACAAAATCAGAATTTAATTTAACTTTGGTATGGATGGTAATTATTTTTATTTCATTAACAACTTTGAAACTTTTCAACATCAGTCGTTGGTGAATTCCTTTGGCAATCAATGTCGTTCTCTAGGCAGGATAAAACATATTATATATCCTTAAATCAGTGCATTTAAGCATAGAAATGCCCTTTTCCAAATATGTATATTATATTCGGAGAAGTTTGTTCGTCTTTTCTTTATTATAAGTTACTAGAAGAAGTTAGTTTTACGTTACTTAATTCTCCGTCCATTACTAATTCCGTCGTGATTGATGATTTAATGCTCAAAAAATGAGAATGCTATGAAAATGAAAATTCATAAAAGATTTAGAATTCACACAAGGGGTTCTAGAGGATTTTGGTCATAAAACATACAACTACTGATTATAAGCCGACATTTCGACAAAAATTGTTTGGCATTTTGAAGGCTAAAAAACAATTTATTAACGACATAAGTAAAGCAAGATAAATATATCATCGGACACCACCCAACAGATAACAAACAACACAAACAAAAATTTTGTAACACGAGAACCACAAAGGATCATAAAATACCTAGTGTTATTATTATTATTATTATTATTTCAAAACAGACATTTGTTGTTTAAACCTAATTACTTGTTATTAATTATTCACAACATCAAAAAACCCGATTTTCAAAAAGTAAAACAACACACAGAAAGTAACAAACATAAAATTACAAAACAATGAAAAAAAGAGTCAAAAATTAAAAGAAATTAAGGGAAACACAACAAAAACAATAACCTTTCAAACATTATTACCTTGATTTAGAAGAAACACCATTTACCGGTCCATGCTTATGTCTGGCTGCATCATTCATAACAGATACACATATACAGGAAGGTTACATAACCCTAAAAACGGAAAACAAGCTACTCCCCTAATGTCAACATGAAAAACAGTTCAATAGAAACTATTGAAAGAGATTGGAATAAATTAAACTAAGACTTGATATATCAGATCTCTTATTACAGGCAGTTGGTGTGTTCATAATTTTTATCATTTCTTTTAAATGCTTCTTTTTTGTGTGCTTTTCATGTTCCAGAATTTTGATGTCGTGAAACTCAAACGAATGTTTCTTTGTACATGCGTGATTGGCTATAGCACAAACTGTTCTTTTATGTCTAATATCATTTTTATGCTGTGTAATCATGTTTTTTAAATATTGACGTTTTTTAAATAATTAATAAAAAGTTATTAGATTTAAAGAACAAATGTCTGTTTTTAAATAATAATAATAACACTAGGTATTTTATGATCCTTTGTGGTTCTCTTGTTACAAATTTTTTGTTTGTATTGTTTGTTTTCTGTTGGGTGGTGTCTGGTGATGGGTTTATCTTGCTTTACTTATGTCGTTAATAAATTATTTTTTAGCCTTGAAAATGCCAAACAACTTTTGGCGAAACGTCGGCTTATAATCAGGAGTTGTATGTTTTATTACCAAAATCCTCAAGAACCCCTTGTGTGAATTTGAAATATCAGTGGTCGAGAAGCTATATCAATAAAAGATTTAGTATGTTTATTTTGTTTTACAATACCTGCGCTTATGGGATTTCATCTTTAGTCCTGTTCAAGGGGTGGAAAGTGTAGTTTATTTCTTATTTGGGACCAATTTTGTTGAGGCACTGTCTAATATTGAGGGATATGCTTAACAGCCTAACGTGCTTCCATCTGGATGTATCAAGAGTGTGTGACCTACCTCGGGTCTGTGTGTTGCATAAGCTGTCAACAATAGCGTCACTGAATAAAAAGTAGTTATTCCAAGAGAAGATCACCAATAAGAGACTAAAGTACACCGACCTTTACAGCAAGTAATGATCTGTCTATTGGGATGTTTCTGCAATATTGTTACAACACAGTTTTGGTCCCATGATCCATAGGTAACAACCCCTTGGTCTCCCAGTGGGCGTATGAGTTCCAGCCCTCCTCTAACCCACTGTCTCTTAGTTAGTATTATGGGTTGATAAATATTATTATTTAATCGTCTCCAATCCGTCTTTTCAGCAATTTTGTGCATAAATCAGTTTCTATAAAAATGTCTTACTTGTGAAATTTAAACATTTTTGTGGTTCAAGCAAATATAAAATATTAGTATTTTTCTAATATTGATGTTCCATTGTAGCCGGTTATTAAAATGGAAATAAAATGATAAATCTCAGTATAATATTTGGATTCAATTTGCAAGATAAAATGCAAAACAGCTAATCGCTCAACTACTTCATCAACGATATCTATTCGAATGCAAATCATTTAAAATAACTAAAGTGAATACACACCTACGAGTATATATAAATACGGTACTTCAATATAGTGACCTCTTTCTATGATAGCTACGACCTCTTCGATATAGCCAAATACAATGCTCATAGTAAATTAAAACACACAAACCAGTGCCCAAGACTTAATTAATACCCTATTTGATTAAATTAATAATATAAATTATATATAGGTTAGATTGCAGTGGCTGCCTAACGAGAGAATACACATAGCTCGAACATTGACACTTTGTGATACCACACAATGAAGATTCTATACTGAGAGTCCTAAATTTTGGCTAAATCAAACTAATTTAAAGTCGTACTTGTAAAACAAGTACTTGGCATCGTACTGGTTCAAGACTGATGACTTAACGTCCCCTCCGAGGGACGAAATATTCAGATTTGAAATATCCTGGCTGAATAAGTCAAAGGCCAGAGTGAGAATTGAACCTTAGATCTACCAGTCCAGAGGCGAGAGATGATGCCACTGGGCTATCTGTTACCCAAGTTTACTAAATATAGGTAAAAATAACAATATTTCCTCACTGCTTCCATAAAGTTAATTAATTATAGAAGAATAGATGAAAAACTTCTATGATAAATAACTTGTGTTGGCACAGATATAGAATAGTTTTAGTCTCTTTTAACCGGACGTTACTGTGACAGAAAGAGTAAAGGACAATGGTGTAATGGACAGTGAAGAAGCAGATTAATGCATGTAGTAACTGAGAGTAACGCGAGACAATAGAACACGACATTCTGCCATTATATACAAGACGATTCCGCCATAAACTAGTGAAATAAAATCAACAGTTAAATGACAGTGAGATATTATAAAATGTTTCGAAAATATTTTAACCTGTAAGAGCTTACATTCATAATCATTCATAATGTTGTCTCTTCAGGACCGTTACTGCTTGAAAGATCTTGGTCTTTATTAAGGGTTCCTCAGTGTATATAAATATTCTTGTAAGTTCTACATCCAATAATTGTCTAAGCACTTAAATAATGTTAAATACGAAGTATAATATAAATTTCAAATATAAACACAAACACTCAGAAACATTTAATAGTTGCTCACAAGATTACAGGCATTGTTCTTTATATTCATTATTTCATACTTCTACTTCCGTCAGAATTTCTTACTAGTCTTCATAACTCTATACATTTTTAGTGTACTATAAATAAAGTACAGTGGTCGTATAAATTTGATGTTGACATTTTGCCCAAATTATATGTTTTGAGGTCCCCATAGTCGTATTATGACGTTTTTTCGATGGTGGCTGTGTGCATGTGGGTAGGTGTGTATCCAAAAGCTTGTATAAACGCTACTATCCATAATCTTTGATGGTTCAAATTTTTCACAAATATGAGCCTCATAGTTCAGATAAACCTTAGTATGGGAGGACTTATGCATGATGCAAAAGTAACTTTTTTTTGCCAAAATGTGTTTTTAGACAGAAATTTTTTTCTCTAACTCCAGAATTTTGAAATTTCGGGATTATCTTGAAAGCTACAAAGGCAATAAATGAAAAAAATTAGATTTTTAAAAAAGCTAAACATATTTTTTTCAAGTAAGTTTAAATTTTGACTTATCATTCAATCTGAATACTTTTGAGGCCTATCTAAGAAACACCGTTTGACAGATAAAAAAATAATTATACTTAAAAATGGGCCATTATGAGGATGAGTAGTGGTAATTTTTTCAAAGTTACATTACCTGATGTTTTTGATGAACTCTATTGTTCGGGAGCAATTATGTATACATGGTGGAAAAAGTCACTTACGAGTATGCCTAAATGTTTGTTTAGACATTTTTTTCCTCCTAAACTACTAAGTCTAGAGTATTGAAATTTTGGGATCATCTTGGAAGCCATATGTAATAACTGAAAAAATTCTCAAATATTAAAATCTGCTACAAATATATTTTTTTCAATAGGTAAATGAAAAGATATTGACTTAAGATTAAATATAAAAGCTATTGAGAAGTACACAAGCTATACTATTTGACGGATCAGAATAAAATTACAGCTAAAAATAGCAGAAGGGTGGAGTCCAGATTGAATCTAGATAGTCAAGCAGCTGTGCACCTGCTTGATAAAACTTGTGATATCCTGTTACCGTTTGATTGAGCTTATTCTGGGTAGTGGGACATATATTTCGCGCAGTCACACAAGGTAGCTTCTGCAAAAAGTATCGTATTGTTAGAAAAGTTTTCTAGCAAAGGCACTTCCTTTGTATACCATTCTCCTTTCTATGCCTGTCCTTGCAAGGGGGTTGAAGAGCGATGATCCAGACGTTTATTGGGCTATTCGTTGTCAAGGTCACAACTCAACAAGATTTTGAGACTGATTAAAGATAAGAGATTGCACAACGTTTAGCTGTTTTTTTTGCTACTTTTTTTTATGGTCAGCCTACACCTATATAAGAGCTTGACTTTGTTACATTTGGAGTAGTATTCTCACCTCAACATGAAGTTCTTGCTTATCACACTTGTTTGCCTGGGAAGCCAAGCTTTCGCTCACCACGAGCATGGAGTCAGTGAGTAGACCCTATCCGTCTTATCTGCCTTATCAAATGAACTGCATTACCACATATGATTGCACATCATTCAATCCCTACACGTCATCACATATTGCTATATTACAATATGATTAAGCATAACGGAAGAATTAGTAATAAAATTTGAATATTCTTAAAATAAAATGTTAAAATATTACTAAATTAATATTTTTAAAAAAATATTTGTTAATAAAACTAACGCATTACCTACAATGGTAGCAAATATTATGGTTAGTTACAACGTGTTTGAAAGACATTAGTAGTAATGTCACCCAACTTCAACCTTGGTTCTTTAAAATACAGAAAGTCTAATTTAAGTCTAAAGAAATAATTTCATTATGAACACATAATTATTCGTAATTTTCTTTACTTTTCTGTATTAATAGTTTATCTAATAAACACTATGATATCAAAAACATTATAACGCTAAAAAGTTTGCCAAATATGATCACAGTATACTACTTTTTGTTTTTGGCAAAAGGATATTTATAGCTTTATATATATATATAAATTATCAAAACACAAATGAATGGGAAAACAAGACTAAGATCTTTCAACCGTAACAAGCGATCTTCGCCAGAGTCGAAAACCCAACTCTGACGGGGTTTTTGTTGGGTTTTTGACTCTGACGAAGACCGCTTGTTACGGTTGAAATATCTTAGTCTTGTTTTCCAATTTTATTTGTGGTTTGATCATTGATTGTTATTTCACGTGTTTAAGTGAAATCTTTATATATATATATATATATATATATATATATATATAGCAGATTCAATAATGTATCGACCGTTTGATAGAATAGGTGTGCTCTCTAATCGGGATTCGGTCAATTTGACCGAATCCCGACTAGAGAGCACACCTAATATATATATTTATAGATCGATAAAAATCAAACAGAAAACTATGCATAGTAAAATTTATTCTTAATTGCAGCAGTAGAATATTATTCATCATCAGGATACTTTTTTTCGTTGATTTCTTTTGGCCGCTAGATTTGAACTTATTTTAAACAAACTATTTTTTTTTTAATATTAATTACTGTTGTTAACGTTATTGCTATAAATGATTATATTGTTATATCGAAATAACTATAGAAAAATAATATATAAAAAGTAGAATACACACAGTCATGGGGCCATTAGGGAATTACTCTGAACTAAGGCATTTTCGTGTCATAAAATTGCTTTGGAGCATGGCATCCTCTTTTGACTGTTAGGCAGGACTGACTAACACCAAAGAGTAGTCGGCAGGTAACCTTCATCATGGCTAACTGTAATTAAGTGTGACGTCATCATAAATATGAACATATTAATATATGAATAATACATTTTATTATTCATAAATAATTGAATTATTTAATAAATAATTAAATGATTGAATTCATTTATCCTCATATTTTTAATTGAACATCTATTCATTATCGTGCAATCTATTATTATGGATTTTTACTCAGTAAATTATATGAGGACTTTTCACATAACGTTATTTGGAGTAGAATTCACGTAGAAACTAGTTCTATATTTTTCAATAATGAACATCTAAGAAGTAGTGTTTGTTAAAGAGTAACAATAGAACTTAATATTATTATACGAATCCGTCCTTATCAATTATATCTTATAAATCACCGCTGTAGTCTTTCGATTGATTTCGCACCTACTGCTGATGTTGCCAAGTCAAAGGACTAATAATATTACTTATAGTTATTATTAGGAAACTTACGTAAGATAAGTTTAAATATCTATCAAAGAAGTAGTGCCAACATATGCCTAAATGCCACATACTTTTTTATATATTATCATATTTCATTTTTTTTATTATTTAAAACCTCTTTACTATGATTAGTCTTACTTGAATAAGTACTGAAAGCAAAACCGTTCAGACGTATGCAACAACAATTCACGAGTTATGAAAGATTTGTATATAATTTAAATGTTTACTAACCTCTTAGGTACAAACAATTTGTATATATTTAACAATTAAACTGCTTAGTTAATTAATAAAATAAAAAATAGTTAGCTACAATATGAACTTAAGCACAATTAATATATGAATTATTAAAATTGCCTTACGACTGAAAAGGCATATTTTATGAGCATTTTGTTAAAATATAAACTCGTCATTTACGTTTTTTTTTTCTTTTATTTGATAAAGAAGGAGAGAAGAAAATGAATGGTTAATTTTTATTTTATATAATAATAACAAAAGTGATAGAATAATTAATACCCAAATGTTTAGCCTTAAATGTTCAAATTTGTAAATCTGCAAGAGTAATGTAAATAAACGTCAGTTTTAATAATGGTATCAGGATAATATAAACCATTTATATACCTAGGATTCAGGCAGAGTAGGAATGGAAATATCTGTATGACTTGTGTTATCGAATGGTCTATTGAGATCATTAGAAGAAATGTATGATTGTGATAACTACAATCGTTTTACACGTATAGTCTTATCATCAATATATTTATTAAGATGATTAAAAATATAGTGTCCTCATACTCAATACGGCGTCTCAATCAAAGTTCCTATAAATACCGTGAGTTTGACGTAGTTATTAGAACGCACTTTAAATGGGCAACACAAACACTTTCTGAATCAAAAATATAACTTGTATAAAGTCAAAATAAACTTATGATTTCATATGGAATGTAAAGAGAAAAAAATAGATGTGAAAAAAAATTAAGAATGAATATTGACAACCCAAGACATAGCATATTGGTATTTGTCAAACTAAAGTATGTACTATGAAATATAATATTGAAGTTTTGTCATCACAAAGCTGTTTGAAAGAATATTTTAAGTCCTCTGGTAATTTCAAGTAATCCTTTAAACAAGGGCTTCCCAACGTTTGTTTGCTTGTGAACCCCCCCGAGAGATATTTTATCATCTGTAGACTTCCAATGGCTCAAAAAATCTAATTAAGCGCATATATATTTCTTTAAAAAAAGTTAAAAATTTAAAAAAAAATTTAAATTAATTTTCTTAGTAAATAAATAACTAGCAATTAAGTAATTTCATTATATAATTAACATAAAATTCAAATTAAAATGTCACACAATATTTTTAATTCCATATTATAACTTCATTAAAAATTTTTAACAAATTTGTAAAAACAAATCAAATTAGGATAGAACTTAAAAAAATTATACATAATTTTAAAATATTTACACAATGTGAAAACAAATGAGGTCATTACAACTGATGTTTTATTGCTAATGTTTGCATATTCTAACGATCAGATCGCTGCATTATTATATATTCTTCGTTATGGTGTAATGATATATAAATTTGCAGCGGATCACTAATTACGGACCTGCTTTGATTTAATTATGTGCTGGGCCTTTGGGTTGTACCATGATAAAGCAGGGCAGGCTGATGTTTTCTAACCTGTTGCCCTTTCGCCACTTCACGAGAAACCAACCTCCTCCTCATAAATGAGAAAAAACGAAAAGGTTCTTGTGAAGTACCAGGGTGGACCTCACGGAGGCGGGCTTCCAAGAAATATACATGTATCATGGACCGTGATATTATTCTTTGTTTTCCTCTTGGACCCCTTTTGACATTCTGTGGGCCACTTAGAGAACTCCTGCTCTAAATTGATAATGATATAAAGAGACAGCTGTGAAAGTAGCTTTACTTTCAAACATTAGCACCTGAAGTAGGCAATAAGTGGGAGAAAAATGTCCGCTCAACTAGCAGAAATGCAGCTAATCGGCAGAGCGACATTCGTTGCGGGAAAAATCGTAATCTAATCTTGAAATAATTCAAGTGATCATTTTTTAATTAAAAACACTTGAAAGGTTTGTGATAATGAAATAATTGATATTCTCCAATAAGTGGTTTCTTTTCAAAGATCGCGATAACCATTTAATATAAAAAGTAGTCTAGTTTGTATGGGCTCAGTTTCAAACATGAAAGTCCTCGCAGTTGTTTTTCTCGTTGCCTGCCTTCAGGGCTCCTGTAAGTCATTCAAACATACTACAAACTACCTAAATATTAACATTCGAATCCTTAACAACATGTGTTCATATTTACAAAATTTACAAAAAGCATATGTAATGATCTCATTCTTTCTCTAGAAATGGCGAAATCAATTGCTGTTAAATATCAGGTTTATCAAATAAATTATCTGCATTAAAATTAATGATTCTGTTATATCAATAGCTTACTATGTGCTATTCACTTTACATACTCTGTGTGTAGTTTCCACATAAAGCCAAGTCCAACCTGTATTGAGACTGCCTTCTAAGTCTTTTGAAAAAATAAACAATTAAACTATATAGTATTTTTCAGAAACTTCTAGAATTTTATTTTAATTTATTAATTTCTAATTTATTTTTTTTAGAAAAAATAATACCTGAATTATTTCTATGAAACAAGCAATTTAAATCTTCCTTAAAAAAACAATCCATACAAAAAGACAACACAAAAGTTCTGAAGGCTTGGGTTAGCGTGTTAACATGTCAGCTGTTAATATGTCCTACAATTTATGAGCGTTTGAATTAATTCTGCGTTTTAGGATCTTTCTTCTAAGGAATATTCTTCCATAGATCTTGACGAATACTACAGTCTGACAAACTTTTCAAATTTTTTAAAACTTTAGAAACATAAAATACAACAAAGTGACAAAGTTAATAGAAACTGAAAACAAGGCAAAAAAATATAATGTCAAAAAAATTATCATGCAAGACACTAGACAAATTTCTTGAAAATCTAATACCATGATATTGGCATACAGTTTTTGAATATACATATATATATATAAAACTTGAAAAACCGTAGTTCCCATATTAACAGTCTAAAGGAAAAATTAGTTCATCGTGGCTACCCTTCTAATGTCATTGATAGTCGTGTCGTGCCGGCTGAAATAGTTCACCGGCACGTACCGAGAAAAGACCACACTGATAGTGTTTTCCTGATATCCACTTTTTTCCCTGGTGCTCATAGGATTGGCTCGGTTATTAAGGAGTTTTTCCCATTGCTCTCCTCTTCTCCTTCTACCTCGTCTATTTTTCCTGAAGCCCCCTCCTTATCATATCGCAAACCACCGAACCTCAGAGGCATTTTCTCCCATCACTCTCCCTTGAACCCTGCACTTGGGAGGGGAATGGTGGAGTGCGGACGGAGCAGATGCCAAACCTGTCTTATCATAAACCCTAATCCCTTTTTTACTTCCCCCCATAGCAACATTAACTACCCTTGTCCTCCGCACACCTCATGCACATCGGTTAATTGCGTTTACCATTTGGACTGCACCCAGTGTGATGCATTCTACGTTGGTATGGCCTCTACGCAGCTCAACTTACGTATGAATGGTCACAGGGCTTCCGTTGGTCAACGCAAAAACCTCCCTATTGCTATCCACTCTAATTCCCATGGACTGGATTTTAATCACTGCTTCCGGGTCCAAGTCCTTAATCATATCCCTGTTCCGTCTTCTCGGGTTACTTTAAGAGCTTCAGAGGAGGCAATTATCTGTCTTCTCAAAGCTCGCTCTCCTCCTGGCCTTAACTTGAACCGTTAATTTAATTATTTTTTTTTTATTTTTATTATTTTATTTAATTTTTTATTTATTTATTTATTTTTTTTAAAAATTGTTTATTGCTTCATTTACTATTCTTCTCCTTCTGTTATTTTTATTTGCTTTTATTTGTTCTTTTTAGTTATTTTTCTCTCTGTAGTTAGTAGCTTACCTAGGGCGGCCGGCAGAGTGCGTGCGTGTTCGTTTGCATTCGGGCTACCACTCAGTTAGCTTCAGCTACTCAAAGGGACTACTTCTACCCGATGACGACGACTGTCGAAATATCGTTGTGAGTCTTTTGTGTATCTTTATTTGTTTTTTCTCTTTCATGTGTTAACTATATATATATATATATATATATATATATATATATATGCGTGTTCGGTTGATTGTATGCATACTATTAACCAAACATGCATAAATAAAGGTTTCTTTCAAAAATATTCAAAGATATATATATTTATAAAATTTGGGAGCAGTCCTTCATTCAAGCATATTTCATTGAATAACTGACCATATTTCACCGATTTCATTGAATAACTAAATATTAACCGTAACTATCAGTGACCGTATTTCGACTGGAAGCCAGTCGAAACATGTCGGTTCCCTCTTAATTAATATTCACCAACGTTTGGAAGAAGGAGAGAAGAAGGTATTCAGAAACCTCGAAAAACTGGTGAAGTTTTTGGGTTTTGACAGTTGGGTTTTTGATTCCGACGAAGACCGCTTGTTACGGTTGTAAGATCTTAGTCTTGGTTTCCCGTTTACATATTGTGGTTTGATCATTCTTTTATATATATGTAATCTACAAATCTAAATTATTATAAATTTTATTATTTGAACTGATGAATATTCTTTATAGAATGAAAATTAGAAATATCTAGTAAAGGTTATTTAGTTTCTAATTAAAACAAGTTTTTAATTAAATTTGTAAATAAAAGTTAGACATGTTTCATTAGATGTCAAAGACAGTCCCTTTGACATAAGGTTGATTGTGAAGTGGATCATTGAAAGACTGTCCTTCGGTAGCACTAAAAGGGATTGATTTTTATAATGAATCTTTAGAATACAAAACCCGCTGCTCCTTTCCCACTTATACCGTCCACTCATTACTACTCTAAAAGACATGTTGGTCAAATGATCTTGAGTTGGTACCTCATTTCTTTGAACTGGAATCTATTAAAATATCACGTCATGAAATAACTTAAACTGCTATATACTAACTTATATCATCAAACAAAATTGA
This sequence comes from Hermatobates lingyangjiaoensis, assembly GCA_026182355.1. Taxonomy (NCBI): domain Eukaryota; kingdom Metazoa; phylum Arthropoda; class Insecta; order Hemiptera; family Hermatobatidae; genus Hermatobates; species Hermatobates lingyangjiaoensis. Next base: position 3,204,909 of record JAPFBL010000008.1, on the reverse strand, counting down.
TATTAAATTGTTTGTATCACAGAAGCCACAAAATATACTATAAAAAAAAACTTTTATATTTACTGATATTTTGTAAAGTTACTATTTGTATCAGTATCCATTACATTTTTTTCATTGTTTGACGTTTTGTTTTATTTTCATTGGTTGTACGATTGGTCAAATCATTTAGTATAGTTTTCTGTAGTTTTGTCTACTATGTTCCACCAATTTTTTTTTAACGCGTTTACTTCTTTAATTTCGCCTTCAGTTTAGACTAAATTCTCAGTTTAAATTAAAAAACACATTTAATAAGAAGCGATACACATAACAAGAAATTTTAAATTATTCAACAAACATAACAATTACATTTCAATCACAGTTGTAATCCAAGGTAATCACACTGTATGGATTAAATTGATTGTTATTGTGTTTGATAATATATTTTCTCACAATAAAGTTGAATGCAGACCACTTAAATTTTTTTGTACACATATTTTTCTCTATTTTTTGTAACATTCGTGCCAATAAGAATATATTTTAGATATAAAAATACGCTTCATTAACAATATTTCTATTTTTTTAAATATTATAAAATATACTTTGTTCATTCATTATGTTCACTCCACTTGGTTCAACTTGAAGTTAATCTACCATGTGTTGATTTTTTCCTATAATTTTATTTTAATTTAAAAAAAAAAATTTGAATTGTCTTTTATCTTTTTATTATATAATGTTAGTAAATAGGAAATTTTACAAAAAAACAATTTGAGCTCTTCCATTAAAGCCGTCCTACTATCTTCCTGTATCCATTTGTTTACATATTATTATATTTCAACTAAAAAGAGAAAACCGAACACATTGACTAATCCACATTACTTTTTAAAGTTTTTTTTGATTTTTGAAAAAAAGATTTTAATGTTGTTGGGTACCAAATTTATCCGTATTGTATTAGCATAATGATTAATAGATACTCAAGAGCTATGCAACCATTTATGATATGGTATTTACTCATGATTAAAATAAAGGGAAGAACACTAAGTCTCCGACACAATATTTTATCCAACAAGGACGCTGTTCGATGACATAGTGTTCAACGTTAGGTTACATCTTTAATATATAACATGAATAACAATGAGAAATTAAATACATGTCAGTTTAAATTTTGATTATTTTTCTGTATTCAATTTCACATTATTATTTATTTTTTATATTGAAGATGTAACCTGATGATGAATACTAACTGGTCAAAATGCGTCAACGTTAGATTGATCAATTTTTGATGTAAAGATGTTGCTTGTCTTCTCCTTATTCAAATCATGCTTGAATAAGGTAACATAATTCATTATTTTGAATAGCAGTGACTTGATGGTTATTTAAACACTGAAAAGCTTCATTTTATTTGTAAATAGGTAGAGATTCTCTGAATAGTCTAGTGAAAGTATGCTACCATTACAGACGCCGCTGTATCCAACCCGATTGACAATCTGGTTAGGGAGGCCCTCGAGTATGTAAGGACTCTTATGAAGGATCATGAGCCTTTTGATATTGGAAGCATCCCCACCCAGGACATTGTCGACGACGACCCTCCAGTCAAGTAAGTCACTTTCAACATTCAACTCATTATTCATGTAGTTCAAAAAACACACACAAATTAAAAAAAACACACATTTCCAGTTTCTAATATATGTTCTTAACCGATCTCAGGAGAGCAAATGGAAAGAGACTGTTTTTCGCTGTTTGCTGCGATAGTGTGTTTGGTCTTTCTGTATGCTCTCTTGACGATGCTGAAACCAAAAATATTGTTCTTAAGTAATTATTATAGGCTGAGTGTGATTTTCCCAGGTATTCTGGTAATAAAAAAAATTAATTTTACAAACCTTTTTTTCGTATTTACTCATTGTAATACCATTATTTAACTAATAGCAACAATAAATATATATTTTGAGCAATATATAATATATATATATATATATATATATATATATTGTTAAATAACGCCCCATATTTGGCTTGTATCTGTTTCTTACACAATTTCTCGAGTTTCCGGAATTCCTTCCTCGTCTCTTCATTAAAACTATAAAGCTTATCACCAATATTGCTAGTCGACATGTTTCGAACGTACCACATTCGTAATCGGGACAATAACTTAGGACTGCTTCCAACTTTTACAAATATAAGAACTTACGACCCAGCAGTTCGTGAAGAAAGTTTTATTTTAGAGTACAGGAAGAAGCTGTTAGAATACGAAGGCAAGAAAAATGAAGACAAATCAGAACATCTGCTTAACTTAAATGAAGGACGGCTTCCAACTTTTACAAATACACACACACACACACACACACTCACACACACACACACACACACACACACATATATATATATATATATATATATATATATAAAGTAAAAAGATAGAAAAACATGTAGGAACAAGGCACAAATTACTTCAATATTTCGACCCCGTCATCAGTAGATGAAGAAAAAGAATTCTGCTCAGCTGACAAAACAGCAACCAACCACGCGTACGGCTTAATGACATGCAGTATTGCCAAATAACAAAATAAATTGGTAAGTAAAATGATGTAAATAACAAAAAATAATAATAATTATGAATTAAATAGCTAAAAAATAGAACAGTAATAATAATATAAGCAAAATAACAAAAGAAATAATACAAATTAAGAATAACTATTAATGGTTTAGGTTGAAGCCAGGGTTAGAACGAGTTTTAAGGAGGCAAATATATGCTTCTTCGGATGCTCTTAGATTAACAAGGGAATTAATATCTGGGATTATATTTTAAAGACCTCGACACGGAAAAAAGCGAAGCAAAAAGTCTTCGCTATATATATTTATATAGCTGAAAGACTAGGCTTGCCAATGGAATTGGCACATCATTATATTATTATTATATTGTATTATTACACATGAATAATAAATTATTGTTTAATCATAATATAAACAATATAAAAACTCTTATGGCGTATTCCTGATGTGATATTCTTTTGTTATGCATTAGTTATGAATAATCCCAGAAATTATTATATATAATATATATATATATATATAATATATATATAATATATAATGTAAAGTATTTTTGTCAGGTAATCTTGTTTAGTAAAAAAGGGAAAAATCTGGGAAAGAAGATTATTTTGCTGTGCGGTACAAAGTGGGCTTACTGAATGGGATGCACTTGTTATTACTTGGTCCTCTGCCAATCGGCCAGATAAGCAAGTTGGTTTCTTCCTTAGAATTAGTCAGGTGATTGCATCAAAGTCCTTCTAAGCCAATAGTCGACACAGATCCCAATCAGTCGGCCTTAATAACTTACTTGTTCTGCCTTTATGTTTTCTTTCTTTTCAACCCCCGACCAACAGTGGCTTCTATTTGAACCAAGTTGATATGCTCTCCGCATCCTGGCAAATATTTTAAAAAAATAATTAAGAAATAGATTGCTTGAAAAGAAGGTTATTACATATATAGAGTTATTTAAAATTTATAAAAAATGAAAAAAAAAATAAAAAAGTGAACAACATACATTAAATATTTACCCAAGGGATAGAATTTGGCAGTGAACTAATATTCTTCCCCATGATGAGAAATATTTATTAATTAAATACATAGTTTTACTACGAAAACTGTTAAACTTAATTCAAAATATAAGTAAGCTCCAATTCTCAAAAATAAACGAAAAATCAACCAAAATGTTTTAATTGAAACATATTTAAAATAAATGCTTGCTATTAGTGCGAATGGTTAGTCAGGTAACATGAAGAAACTGATACTCCGTTAGTTAAAAAGATTGTTGGCTACGTTTAGTTATTATGGTGGCTATACGTGGGTAGTCTTATTATATATCTAGTATTTTCACCTAGTTCTATACTAAATCTAATGCTAGATTGATAAGCATTATATCTTTTCCTAGTCTGCTGTAAGACACACCGGCTACTCACCGCAAGAGAGTAACAAGATTAGAATCACAAAGCTACGAAGACACTTTTTTACTGGTGTTTTCTAGTTTTCTAACTAGATTTCTATATATATAAGTATTCATTACATCCTCGGGGATAAAAATTATTTGCATTTACCTAAGGTGATTAAAATTAATTTAGCAGTAATACTGTTATTGTGAAAAGTCCTTGTTGAAATTCATAGGTTTTTATTAACATTTAAATAAATAACTTTACTATAAAAAATTGCAAAATATTTAAAAAAGATTTAATCTGTTGTAAATTAATGGTTAAAATGGAGCGTAAAAGTGGAGTAAGATGAAATAGGTAGGAAGGAGGAGGCTTTGAGAGTTGATCAAACAAGGAGTTGTGTTTATCTAAGCACTCCTCCAAAACCACCCCCCGAGTCAAGGGACAAACAGAGGTAAACACGGCGTCCTCGAATATAAATGAGATCAACAAAACTTAAATGCACCGTTATAACTCGATTGTTGACATGTAGGGCAAATACTTCTAAGAGAAAAATTAGTTTCAGTTTTTCGTAATAATATTATAAGAGAACTAAGAGAGGAAATTATTTCAACACTTTCTTCACTTTTGAATTTTAATAAAATTTATAACATTAAATGGAATAATAGCGTTAGTACCACCAAGGTTATTACACTATTAGATAATTAAACAATCAGAACTGATATAGTGTTTTTGTGCTCTACCTGTTTTAGAATTTCTAGAGTTAGTGTAGCCCCCTAGTGTAGCCGCTTCGTGCAGCCTGCCTCCAGAAGCTCTTAAATAGTGGTATTAAAGATTAAATTGTAGCCGACTTCAATAAAAGTGTAAACTAAGCATGAAATTGTTATACTGGGTTTCACTCGAGTGTCTTTTCAGATGCCATACTAATAAGACGTGTGTATTATTATCGGAGAAGAATTGATCATCAGACTCCTTCCAATCCTTTGTCAATCTTAGTGCAGGTCCAGTTACCAATGTTATGTCCTGAAACATCATCTATTAATATTAAAAAAAAATTAGAGAGTAACCCCAAATAAAAAACTTAATATCATTACAGAAATATAATCAAAAAGCGACTCGCCTCATTGAAACTCACCTCTTTGAGTGTGCTGCTGCTCAATTCTGTGTGAAGAGGATTGGCGTCCACTCCAGAAGAAGGATACCATTTTGATCACGAGCCATATAAGCCGCTACTATCCAGCTCGTCTGGTCTCGTAGCTCCTCCGCAAGAGTAACTAGATCGCAAAATTCAGATATTCTAAACGAATTATATATGTTTCTAATCAACATAGAGGATTAGACCTTACCTTAGAGGTAATCAACTTACCATTACCATTGCGCAAAATATTCGAAAAACATTAAGCCACATACCACTAATCTGGTTATTAAAGATCATTGACTCCTGGATTAGGGCAAAGCAGTCCTGCCTGCTACCAAACGAAGTATGAGAACGGCAGTAGTTACCCTGGGCTGATGAATGTTGATCTTCACATTACTCCCAATGAGCTTCAAACACTTAGCCTTAGTAAAGAAAACAAACTTTCCATAATTAGAGCGAATTTTAACATTAAATCTTCTATTTGATTAGCGTAGCAAGACAAAAAGAAAACACATTAATAACATGAGGAAATGTGCAAATAAAATGTTATATGCAACAACTTACCATTTTTAGACATGAATCTTTTGTACAAAAATTAAAATTCAATAATATGACTTCTCACACATTCAGTTTTAAGGATCAGCGCAAGAAAGTTGACACTTTGAAACTATTTAACTCCTGGAATCTCCCCATTTATTGTCCCCTAAAAACAACTGGTTTATTTTAAGTATAGAATACCTAACTTTTCGTTTGTATGCTTTCCTTGTATATCCTATACGAATATTATGATTTTGATGGCATTAATCACGAAGTCTTCCGAGCACCTTATAATAAAATAAATTATACATACATATGTATCAACAATATAAAAGCTAGACAACACAAAAGTGCAAGGTTACACGAGTCGTACTCTCATCTCTGCAGCCGGGTTAAACAAGTTATGTACATCGTATGTACAGCATCCATTAACCTGATTTAAATCATTACCAAAAAGACATTGACAACAAAGTTTTATTGACTTGCATAATGACTGTTCATTATTCAAAATGTTTCATACTAACGTAAAATTGTTATCTTTTTAGCCTGAAAGCTACTCTTCTAGACCTTAAAGTTTCCAAGGCCAGCGACTTCACCGTAGACCACATTGAGAACAATCTAGTTGGTCTTTGGGCTAAATTCGGTGTTTCTGAACCAAGCCTTCACTTGGACGGAAACTACCAAATTACTGGAAGCGCCGATGGTAAGGCTGTTACTGGAAAGGGAACTTTCAGGTAATGTAATAATCAAATTATAGATATTTCGTTTAATTATGTAACAAATTAAATTGTGTATTTATGATTCAATGCTTATTATAAATGTTTAAAGGAGAAAGTATGAAAAAATTTGAGAAAACATTTTATTGTAGTCTAATATGTATGGCGGTGTGTGTCCGATTGTTTGTTTGTATGTTTGTGTGTGTGTGTGTGTGTGTGTGTGATGTTGTGGTGTGTGTGTGTGTGTGTGTGTGTGCGTGTGCGTATGTGTGCGTGCGTGCGTGTGTGCATGTATGTGTGAGTGAGTTGTGTGTGTTTTTTCTGTGATTGTATTCAGGTTTACGGGAATATTGAACTAAATAATACCTAAATTATCAGATATTCTTCTAAAATGTTAATGGTTTATTTGAAATTGTTGAATATAGCCTATTTTTTAAAAGTAAAATATGCAATCAAAGAGGTATATATCTGTAATATACTAATAAATTAATAAACTGTTTTAAAGTAATTTAAATAATAAATATTTTTTATAATATCTATTAAAAATGAACTCACAAATACATATATATACTTTGTAGTAATGAAATATTAACTTTCATCTGTCATTAATTGACAAATGGTTTCAAATCTAATTAAATATGTTTTGTTTAAAAGGTTTTTATTACAAATATACCGGGAAGGAAAGAAAAGTGATATTTCATTTGCTCCAGGGAGTTTAACAGAGTGTGAGAGAGAGAGAAAGTGAAGTAGATTCGAAAGAAGGCAATAAGAGAGGATCAAAAACGGAATAACTGCTGCCCCGGGCGAGCAGACACTCTCCCGGCTTCATCTTGTTTTGACTTAAAAAGCACTTTCATATTTCACCCTGTACATAACACCTAATTTAGTGACAGATGTGCAACTTTAAATATTCAACTTCAACTTTTTCTTGTGTCACTTCTTAATATCTGAAGGAAAAAAAACAATGTTTGTTTATCAAACACAAGCAGAGAATTAAATATAAATTTATACTGGTTACTATTTTTACTACCGGCTGGTTTTGATTAATTTTTTCGGAACTACGTAAGCATCTACTGTTGACAGAATACCATCAATTTATTTAGATTCACAAAAACACTGATTTAAGCTGAAGGTTGTCCGTCTTGGTTGTTTCTAGAGCGGAATTCTTTAGCAAAGATTGTCTTAAGAGGTAGAGAATGCTTGGTCCGTCTCATTCACCCTCGCATACTAGCATTTAGAAGGGATCAGTCTAGAGGTAGTCACTTATACAGTCATCTGTTAAGATATCGTCATCACTAAAACAAGCTATTAATAATTAATATTTATTTCAGCATATGACCAGAGAAAGGTTCTTCCACAGTACGCACTTAGAACACTCTGAGTTCGTACGATGTCAGCTGCTCGTTAAAGATCCCTACTCTAAATATATTTGAGTTAGGCAAAGTTTAGAGTCACAAGGGAGACACAATATTCCCTTGAGAAATCAGTATCAGAGGTGTAGCTTTCTAGCAGATCCTCAATGCCACCCAAAAAATCATCATAAATGGCTCGGTACTGCCAATAACCACTAACAATACAGTTTTTAATAGCTCAAACTATCCAATGCTACAAATAACCAATACAGATACCAATACTCATACTAGTTTTAATACCTCAAAAAAAAAACACTTTACCCCAGTAACCGATAAAAACAAACGTGCTGATGCTTCAAAAAGGACCTGATCCTAGCAATATCCAATGATGATAAAACTTCTAATACCTGAAAAATACTCGACACTACCAATAACCGATACCTTTCAATACTTCTAATGTACCAAGTAGCAGACCAGTCTTTAATAGGCCAGCTCTCACTAGATCAGCGAAGATGAGCAGGCAGCACTTAGGCGCTTGACTGTAAATATCGTTCACTTGCTCGTTAATGAAGTCCACCCATGATTAATGAACGCATGTCCACCCCTTAAGAACCATAAAAAAAGTAGAGATTGTAGTTATAAGTGCTATAAAAAAAAATTACAATACCATTCATGACTAACAAAGGATTTTCTTTTAAAGCGCTGATGTCAACAACCTGAAGGTCGGAGGATATTTCAAGCTTGATGTTCAGAATAAGGATATCCACATGAACACCATGAAGCTTAACTACACTGTTGATGCACTCCAGGCAAGTACTACACCCAGTAATTGTGAAGCCCGAATTTCTCAATTTTCGTTTTCATTTTTGACCAAATATACGAGTATATAAGGGCAAATGGAATCCTTGTCTGACGGCGAGCGCAAGCAGGATAAATTTACTTTCATGATGATGAAGGTAAAGGAACTTAGTTCTAAACTATAGACTAAGTTATGTGCGCTTCTTCCATGCTCTTTCTGTGTAATTTAACTAGTTCCCTCCTGGACTATTTCTCATTTGTTTGATTGTTTTCTAGGAATATGATTGCTTTATAGCCATAAAGTTATCATGTCTTTGAATTGCATTTTTTAAGTTTTTTTAATTTAGTTATTATGATCTAGGTTGATGGATTTTAATATAATCAATAATAGTAAAGCACTAAAAGTTTATAAAATAAGCAAAAAGAAGCAACTAATTTGGTGAAAGGGGAAAATATTTGTGTTGTGAGTGATAGGCGATTTGGATGTTTCATGACACATTTGGTTACAATAGACGATTGTCAGAATATCATTAGAACACAATGTTTTCCATTACTGGTGAGTGGAGTATGTTTTTTTTTCTGTTCATTGCTTGATAATGGGGAGTTGTAGTGAAAGGAATGAATCAACTAGTCAATGGACTAAATCTTTCACCTTTCATAACACCAAGTGAAAAATCAATATCCATTAGTATATTAGATTGCTTTTCACCTTCATCTGGTTTGTTTACTTTTCCCATTGTTTCATAACCTCCCCGATACTGGATCAATCCATTCATCAATTAGATGTTTGCGTAAAAACTGTTCTGATTTATATTTACATATGACACATTGGCTCATCAATCGTCAACATTCTACATTTTCGTCAATAGTATATTATTTATAGAGAAAATTGTATAGCATAACAAAACAAATAGCATAGCAATAAGACATGCATAAAAACTGTTAGGTCACCTTCTTTAACAAAAATTCCGTTTGCCACTGTGTTAGAAAGTTTGTTCCACAGCAGTCACTACCTCACACAACAGTTAGAGCTGGAACTGGACAAGTTGAAATTAGCGTTATTTGCTACAAACAAAGTGATATCCAGTGGCCTTCAAGTCCTAAGTATAAACAACACAATTTTGAGACTATTTTATACCCTGACAATATCAACTTTTATACTTCAATCTACTAGTCGAGTATATTGAAGATTTTATACAAGTTTTAATCTCTAACTACGATCCACTAACTTGTCTTAATAAAGGCTCATATTAAAACAAGTAAACACAGACACATGTAAACTACTTAGGTCAATCGATTTATTTAGTTATTAAAATCAACTTTATACTTAACCTTCTCATCTATTAGACACACTGCAATACCTCATTTTAGTCTACAAAGTCAAAGCTATTTATTAATCGTCTTGAAATATTAGTCTTGAAAAGAAGCAGATCTGGCTCACAACAAAAAAACTAAACTTCTTAGGTTATTCTACAATTCAGTTGCAACTCAGATGCCGGATCAAAAAGGCAAATCTGACTGACGAGAGTTAGACTTCCGTACCCTGACGAACCTAGGATTCGAAAGTGTAGCCAGCAAATACCAAAATCTCTGGATGAAACATATGCTTCCAACCTCCTGAAGCAGCCAAAGATTTAAATGTGAGGCAGTTACGGTCATCAAAGATCCAAATCTGGCTGATGAGACATATGCTTCCGACCTCGTAAAGCAGCCAAAGATTTAAATGTGAGGCAGTTACGGTCATCAAAGATCCAAATGTGGCTGATGAGACATATGCTTCCGACCTCCTGAAGCAGCCAAAGATTTAAATGTGAGGCAGTTACGGTCATAAAAGATCCAAATCTGGCTGATGAGACATATGCTTCCGACCTCGTAAAGCAGCCAAAGATTTAAATGTGAGGCAGTTACGGTCATCAAAGATCCAAATCTGGCTGATGAGACATATGCTTCTGACCTCCTGAAGCAGCCAAAGATTTAAATGTGAAGCAGTTACGGTCATCAAAGATCCAAATCTGGCTGATGAGACATATGCTTCCGACCTCCTGAAGCAGCCAAAGATTTAAATGTGAAGCAGTTACGGTCATCAAAGATCCAAATCTGGCTGATGAGACATATGCTTCCGACCTCCTGAAGCAGCCAAAGATTTAAATGTGAGGCAGTTACGTAATCAAAGATCCAAATCTGGCTGATGAGACATATGCTTCCGACCTCCTGAAGCAGCCAAAGATTTCAATGTGAGGCAGTTACGGTCATCAAAGATCCAAATCTGGCTGTTGAGACATATGCTTCCGACCTCCTGAAGCAGCCAAAGATTTCAATGTGAGGCAGTTACGGTCATCAAAGATCCAAATCTGGCTGATGAGACATATGCTTCCGACCTCCTGGAACAGCCAAAGATTTAAATGTGAGGCAGTTACGGTCATCAAAGATCCAAATCTGGCTGATGAGACATATGCTTCCGACCTCCTGAAACAGCCAAAGATTTAAATATGAGGCAGTTACGGTCATCAAAGATCCAAATCTGGCTGATGAGACATATGCTTCCGACCTCCTGAAACAGCCAAAGATTTAAATGTGAGGCAGTTACGGTCATCAAAGATCCAAATCTGGCTGATGAGACATATGCTTCCGACCTCCTGAAGCAGCCAAAGATTTAAATGTGAGGCAGTTACGGTCGTCAAAGATCCAAATCTGGATCAACTATTTACTTTTTAAATTTTAATTAATTTATAGTTCAAAGGATGTATGCAACCTCATTATTGTGAAATATTTAATAATAAGCATTATAATTATTCTTTTTTTTAAATTATGAAAAAAATAACAATTATTAATATTTTAATTAATTTAAAATCAGTGTTCTTTTAGCGTTTTAGAAACTGTTAGGAGGAAAAAAGTATTTTTAATTAAGAAGGATAAAAGAAGTGTCTCCGACCAGCGACCTGAATTGTTTTCTAATTAAAAGGGAAATTAAACAGATTGTTGGGGGAGGAGGGGTAATATCTTTTGTAAGGTTGGTAGTGATCGAGTCGCTGAGCTGTTAGGGTGATCAAATAAGTAGAGAAGATCTTTGTGCCGTAATCCTGGATCCCTCCAGGCTCTCTCCTTATAGGAGACTAATTAGGTGAAGGGTTTGTAAGATAAAAGGCAACAAATACAATAGAAGCTTGTTTGCTTATTTCATCAAGGGCTTATATGTCTTACAATGAGAAACGATTCCATTGATGAGCTCCTCGTGATGCTAAACCAAAGTGTTTATATAAATTCAGTATTTTACTTTTTTTCTTCCTTGATTTTTAAAAAGATGGTAATCCATAATTGCTTGTCTGGGAAACCAGTCTTTACTGTTCATTAGTGTTGTGCATAGTAACCTCAACAATTAGTAATTTATTAATAGTGTTCAGTGCTGTTATGCACAACACCCTCTACTTTTCCTAGTCTACCTTTGTGCACATTAGTGTAATGTGCAGTATTCTTTACATTCTATAATCCATCTTAGTGTATTAATGTTTAGTGAGTACTACATAAATTAGGATTTCCATATTTAGTATACTTTAAAATCTTATTCAAAATTATATCGTACCATATCGTGTACGAAGCTGAAGCTGAACTAAAGGATTATTGTAGTCATAATTTGTAGCCTACCAAAAAAAAACAGGAAGAAATAACGGATTCAGGATTCCCTATTATTCATAGTATTTCAGTTTGTGGCTTTCATAATAGATAAAATTATCAGAAAATTATTAATAATGATGAGAAATATTTGACTATAATTTAGTAGTTTTGGTAGTCTGACAGCATTTTAATGTGTGATAATCTTCAGGGTAATTATTAGTTAAAAGGCTGAGAAATAAATGTTGGGTGTATTCCAGGATATACTGCTTCTTAAATATGGCAGTTTTGATTACGGTCAGGATGATAGCTGGAAGGGTTTTGTTCAGGAGGACACAGATAAATTGGTAGTGGTTGTGTTGCGTGGACCGGTGGAGAGTGGAGATTGCCAGCGGGACGTAGGATAAATAACCTGCTTATAACAGCCCTATTGAAAGGGGAGTGAAACAAGGCAGTTGTGTATTGACTGGCCGGAGCGCAGCATTATCCTTAATTTAATAGATAAAGCAAGTGATAGTGGACAATGGTGGCCAGTGGGGGCTGGCAGCCACATGTCCCTACTAATCCAGCCGACCAAACAATGGGCCGGCCTTAATCAGGGAGCCCCGACAAATCGCTCTGTAATCACAGGCGCATCGCTAATTGCACTACCACCGGGGTCTGTTAGCACAAAAACCACATCCCTCGGCGATCAGCGTTAATAAACTACTCATCATCTGACTTCGCAAACCCCCGCTAACAAGTAACAGTCCGGTACTGATTATTCACACGCCATTAAGGCAATCACGCACGTCAACAAAGCAAGAAAAACTCCCAACAATCATCCAAATCCCCTACAGCACCTGCTTTAGCTCCATTTCATATTATGCACAAGTAGTGCACACACGTCACTCTATAATCAAGAAAATAATCACAAAAATCAATAAAAAAAATAGGAAAATGTTCAAGTACATTTCTTTTCTGATTTTACTTTTAGTGGCGATTTTCATTATATCTCAATATAATCTATGACATTGACATACTATGTACAAAGTATGTGTCAATATATACGACTCAAAAACAATATAAAGTCAAAAACATAGAAGAGTGTTGTTAACAGGTCGTTTCAGAGTTATTATTATATATCTATATCCTTTATTTCGGAAACAACCCTACTCTGATATATGTTTATTTAAAAACAATGACATTATTATATTCTTATAATTTTTTTAATTACTTTTTCAAACCACCCAACCTTCATCTCTAACACCTTTAGAAGATTGAAAATAAATTTTATAAATTCTTATATAAGTAATTAAATTAATAATTTATTATGAAACGAGTACAACAGCAAAGATAGTTTATAAGAAAAAATTTAAAAGACAACTGAATAAATAAAACAAACCTCATTTATAAAAGTTTTTCTAACATCATTTCGTATTATACATCGTCGGAAAAAGTGAAATCAAATAGTAAAAATAATAAGAAAAACAGGTTATGATAGTTGTTTTAAGATAGTATAAAAATCGGTAGCATTGAATATTTTTATGAGAAAGTAATACAGTCAATACTGCCAATTTTCATGACTTTAAACTAAATTATGGGGCCTGTTTTTCTTTATTTACTAATATATATATATATATATATATATATATATATATATATATATTAGGAGTTGTTATGTTTCCTAGCTATGTGAAGCCAGAGATTGCTATCAAACTCTTCGATACGCAAAAATTCAATTATTTGACTCATAATCTGAAGATGATATAGAAATGTTTAAAACCTTTGATAATTGTGTTCTAACCAGTGTTTGATTCTTTTCAGTTCTCCATCCAAGGGCTCGATGTTGAGGGTGTAACTGAACAAGAACTTGAAGACCTCTTCAACAAACAACTTCTTTCCTTCCTCCAGAACAATGAGGAACTGGTTAGTGAGAAGGTGTCCAAGTTTGTCATGGAGGAAGCCAACAAGATCACAAAGGGCAAGACTCTCCAAGAGATCATTGAATGGCTTAAGGAATTCATTCATCATTAAACATTAAAATAGTATTTCACGACTAATACAGTGATTCTCTATTTACTATTCCCTATTATAATTAAGATTACTTTTACTATTAAGTAACATTAAAGTTTTAGAGCTTGTTTACACAAAATCGAAATTAATCATTTTTAGTACTCAACAGTATGGACATTTCCCACTTATTTTTCACTTAAGAGTGAACTAAATTTGTTTTCTAGCTGTCTTTTTACAATCATTGTAATTTAGATATACAAAAAGTGTATATCAACCGCTTTGTTCACAATTCAGTTATGTATGTTGCGAATTACTCTATTCGTTTGATTCTACATTAGGAATCTCAAATTTATTAACACATATTTTCCTTAAAGATAAGTCTATTAACGATTTATTAATTAAACACAAAAAAACTTCTTGAAAAACAATACAAAACCTCACTTTAAATTTTAACATCTAAAGTTAGCAAGAAGAGATAAGAAGATCTGGCCACAGTGAGGCCAGATATTTCGTGGTTGTCAATCTTTAATATTGACAGCAACTATGCAATGTTCATGCATTTCATCATTACCACAGAGGTTAGTATTATTAATATTAAACACATAATATACCGTATTACCTCGTACATTACTGCCGTAGATCTCGGGCCGTTTTCGGGTGTCACCCAACTTCAACACGAACTGATATTATGTGTTTAATATTAACTATGCAATGGTAACCCCCCCATAGGATTAACGAACCAGCTTATCTTAAACTTGAAGAACAACAATCCCCACTGACTTCCCTTTCCATATGTAATAAACCAGAAAATTCACCCAAAAAGTTATTCACGTCCTAAAGATGAATGTTGGTCATTTTAAACATGTCCACTATAGGAAGTATACTTTATTAAAATTTGTATTTTAATTTTGTATACATTTTCAAAAATGTATGTGTTAAGGAAGGACTACTACCAAAATTTACAAATATATATATTGGTATATATATATTAGTGATAATTTTGGTACTAGTCCTTCCTGTATACAAACATTGTTAAAAATAAAACAGTGCAGTCACTCGTGTGGTCGATTAAGAAGAACTAGTTTCAAAAAAGTAGTGGCAAATTATAAGAGGTAAAAAAAGACTTGGATCATAAAAAATACATTTAAAAAGAAAACACAAAAAGGTGGAAATAAATAAAAAAAATTAATAGATAATTTAGATTATTAAACCATAATAAAACAATAAAAATAAAATTAAAGAAAAGAAATGACAGAGATAAAACGCAAATAATAAATCAAACAGGAAGTAATAACAAATAAAAAAGACTCCATGACGAAAAATAAT
Organism: Hermatobates lingyangjiaoensis; assembly: GCA_026182355.1. Classification (NCBI taxonomy): domain Eukaryota; kingdom Metazoa; phylum Arthropoda; class Insecta; order Hemiptera; family Hermatobatidae; genus Hermatobates; species Hermatobates lingyangjiaoensis. The sequence continues at coordinate 3,189,536 of JAPFBL010000008.1, read as the reverse complement.
AGAATTATAAGAAAAAAAATCACTGGTGAAGGGAAAATGAAACGTTGTAAATAGATATATGTACACACTCAATTCAAATTCAGTTAAACATTAACTCACTTTGACCCTTCGGTTACCTTCAGTTAGACATCTTGAGGGTTTGATCCCCATTTCTTTTCTCTCCTGAAGATGGATTTTTCCAAAATTAAAGTTAGTAAGTGTATTTCTTTACACTGAACTTTACTTTCCTTCGTATTTGTACTTCTAAATATATATATATATATATATATATATATACATTAACACATAGGAAACAACAGAGAAAGTTACAACAGAACTCACATCGATATTTCGACATCCTTCGTCATCAGGAAGAAGTACGAAGTACTGGCCTTGAGAAGCAAACAGCAACTGGCCTATATATATATATATATATATATATATATATATATATATATATATATAAAGATTTCACATAAACACGTGAAACAACAATCAATGATCAAACCACAATAAGAAATGGGAAAACAAGACTAAGATCTTTCAACCGTAACAAGCGGTCTTCGTCAGAGTCAAGGTTCAGTTGGGTTTTTGACTCTGACGAAGACCGCTTGTTACGGTTGAAAGATCTTAGTCTTGTTTTCCCATTTCTTATTGTGGTTTGATCATTGATATATATATATATATATATATATATATATACATATATATATATATATACACTTTTTCGTTGGAAATACGATCCAAAACGGACAAATATAGTTCAATATAGACAAAAAAAACATAGAGAACATAGAGAAACATAGAAAAAAGTACACACTTACAGTCTCTAATTTTCGGTTTGAACCGTCTTCAGGAGAGAAAAGAGAGGGAAGGGAGGGAGGGTCTCCAACCGTCTCTGAACTAGTGCGCTTGAATTCCCTCTCTTATCTCTCCTGAAGACGGTTCAAACTGAAAATTAGAGACTGTAAGTGTGTTCTTTTGATTCCTCTATGTTTTTTTGTCTATATTGAACCATACATATATATATATAATAATGGTAAAAAATAGAATATTATATATAAAAACAAAAAGGAAAAATCACATAAGTTTATATACAAGTTTACGTGAACTATTTGTAAATGAGCACAGTTCACACACCTTGACCTGTGTTTTATATTATATCCAAAAAGAGTTTTAATATTGTGGATGACTGATAAATGTTGTTCATTTTTGCATTTTTGAAAACATTTTTTACCACAAAAAATATTTTAGACACTATTTTTCCCTCCAGAACTAAAATTTATAAGATTTCAAAATTTGTTGTTTTTACCAACTACAAATACCACATTTTACTAGTAACAAGAAAAGGTAGTATGGTATAAAAATGTTGACTTATGATTGAATCTGATTGAAGCAAGAATCTGATGATTGAATCTGATTGAAATGTATTTTTTCATTTTTATATCAAAAGTGGAAATATCAATTTGAGTATTTAGTAACTTTAAATTGTATATTTAATCATGTCATTATTTAAATTCAATTTAATTAATACATACTTGTTAAACTAAGTATTGTTAAAAGTTTCTTAAATTTACAACGCTGGAAGAGAAAATATTACACTAAAAGTATAATTATTTAACTCCATCGGGTTATACTTATTAAGTTAAAACGGATTGAACTTCATTAAAACAAATAACTTAGTAAAGCTGACTATCAATGGTCTTTATGTAGGCTATTCCAGAGTTCTGTTTTGAGTTTTAACTACCAGAGGGTCAAAAAATCACGACTACCTGTGGAAACTTGAGACTCTTGAACTGGAAAGCCAAGTCGATTGGTACCATTGGAATGCGAGGAATTGCAAAATTTTCCCCTCTGCTGGCGTTGTTAGAATGAATGTCGTAATAATATTACTTTTAAACCTTTTCTACGGCATAGATTTAGAAGATTCAGGTTACCAAATAGAACAATAGTAATACCAAAATTTATTTTTATTTAGTATGTAAGGAAAAACTGAGTCATTAAGTGAATTCAGAAACTCCTGTGAGTAGTGTTTGCATCACCTTCATTTACATCGGTGTCTATTGATTTATAGCTCATTTCAACTCCATGCACCCATTTTAAAATTTCTTCACTTATTTGGTCAACCAAGATATTATTAGCCAATATTAAACCTCTCTGACACAAAAACCTATACATTTTTACAAATAATTCATATATTTCAGGATATAAATTTTAAAATAATTTAGTCTAGAGTTGCTATTACTCCTTACTGAAATAGCCTATTTTAATTATCGGTTCTTTTTTGTATATTTATCCATCCTTAAATACCAATAACCAACTTTAAAAATTGGTGTCACTCACTACTATAAGAGCTCTTATGTTTGTTCTTAAATTTACTTTGGCTATGAAAATCCAATGAATAGACGATTTCAATCAGACTTCGACTGTTAAATTAGAACTATTTGCCTTTATTATTTTTGATATAACTTAATTTCGTCTGGGACTATTTTGGCAAAGTATAAAATAAAATAATTGGGCTTAAAATAGTTATGTAATTCCTGATTGGAACAAACATATCAATTATCGGTGAAGCCAAACAAAAGTCGACTGAATTGTTTTCTGTCAATTCAAATATTTGTCTTAGATTTGTACTTGAAGTATTAGAATTTATTTCAAAATACATCTAAAATAGCGTAGGCAGATCATTTCAATTTTCTATTACTTTATAAATAATGACTTCTTACAATTCATTTTATAAATTTTGCCATCACACACATATAAACCATGTGTAAAACATAAACACACACAAACATTCAAGGGTTTGTACATGACACACATCACATTTCTGCGTCACCCACGGCATAGAAATATCAAAAAGCAAAACGTTCACACACAAACTCACATACACAAACTCAAAACACAGAAACACACACCCACACAGATACATATACATAATAATTTCCGAAACCTTTCTTACTGGAATCAGGAGACCTCAAAACATGTATTTCCGTTGAAACAATATATAAATATTCTGGCCTGAAAAAAATAATTGAATTAGTTAATATTTCATGTAGAAGGGAATAAAAGTAAAAATAAAGTTAATAGCATATATTAAAAAATTAGAAACAATTTAATTTCAAATAAAAAATAATATAAGCACATAATAGTTAACGAAATAGTAAAAGGATAACTATTTTTGAACACTAGTAGTAGGTTTTGTGTCGGCTGCAGTCATTGACCTTTTTCATGACTGATGCTATATCACTGTATATTTTAAAAGTTGTTTACATTATGATGTGTCTGTTATAATTCTGCTTAAGGTAGCTTCTTTTAAGTAAGAGATATAACACGAGGATTCCGTTTGATAAAGAAGCAAGCAGAGGCGCAATCTTTTAATTAGGGGAAAATGAGAAGTAGTAGACTCGTGTCTTTAAAAGGATTCACAGACACTTGGCAGAGAGGAGCAAGACAAAACAAGAGGAAGGTAATTAGACAATGGAGTGAAGAGACTAAGAAACAATAGGTCTCGGTGAACATTGTTCCTACTGTGCTAGCGCTTCCAGTTTAGATTCAGACAATGGGGAAAAGTGACCTAGTGAGAGGTAGTCAGGCCAGGGAAACAGTCAAGATAAAGGATTAAAAAGAAAGAGGGCTAATTGATTGTATCATGAAGACATGTGTCGACCACGTGCAACCTTCCCCAGCTAATCAACTGGTCTGGCAGCCTGCTGGCACCGAATTCCGATATTTCTTAATCAGCTTCAACCATTTACATCCGACTATTCTAACATCTTCACCTCAACATTTCTTATTATGACAACTGTCGTCGGCAATATTTAAGATACCGTCATATTAATATTGATCAGATACTTATGTATATAACTCATACATTGATTAAAAAAAGAAAACAAAAAAAAAATTAAATACTATGACTCACTTTTGAAATACATTTCAATATAAATATACATTTATGTTGTATATATTTATATTTAGATATATCTTGCTGTTGCTGATCATGTTCAGTCACCTCTCTACCTTCCACCAGGACTCTTCGCCTCCTGATGACGATGATTGGCGAAATATAGAAGTGACTTATTCCTTTTTAATTGGTTTGTATATATATACATATATATTTATATCAATGTCTAAAATACAGGAAAAATGAAAAGATCACTGAGATCACTTGTTTTGTCAAGTCATTTTTCCGATTTCTTATTGTCCATTAGACATTGATCTTTATTTCGCGTGTTTTTTTGTGAAATCCTATGATATCTATATCTAAATCATCATAGATATAATCAAATTTATCAGGACTCGGTTAATTCTTTAGACACAAATTAAACTCTCAGTGTAAACGTTTTCGTGTTTATTTAAAACCTTTTCCATTAGCCTACAGAGGAAAGATAAGAATAATACAATCATTCAAAAACAAATACAAAAATCTGGAGTGGCCTACACTCAACTTTACTATAAGTAACTTAATATCAAATTTCATGAGTATGTAATATATAACGTCTCTTTTAGGTATAATGTAAACATCTAAATGGGATATGATTATTATTCTTTCATTCCTGAGGTAGTAGAGATAGTGATTGAAGGACATATCAATATATAAGCTTATTTTTGTATATCACACAGCTGATGCAAATAATTTCATTAGTATAACTACAGCAGTAATAACATTTTTGAAAAACCCATGTGAACATTTCTAGAAACGAAATATTCTCCTACAAGAGATCATGGCTTTTGTTCAAATAGCCAGTGGATTTCTTACATCGTTTACTTGACATCCTTCTACATTGAATATTAAAGTAAAATTTTCCAATTTAAAACAGGAAAATACTCTTTTTTTCTCTGAAAAACATCATAAACAGCGAAGAAAATGTTGTTTTAAGGTGATTTATAATTAAAGATGTACGATAATTACATTTATTAACCTCTAAACGAAAGATTTCAACTTTGAATTATCTTTTACATTTTTGGCTTTTTACAGAATTATTATACTTTGAATTTTATGGCTTCTTAGTATTTAATAAGATCATTTTCCTTCCCCTTCGTCAAATAATATATATACGAATTTTTTCTGACTGTGTGTTATCATTTTCATGCACAATATTATTCCTCTTACATCTCATATAAGTCAATAAACAATTTAAATTGTTCCCTTATAAATATCAATTTTATCTCAGTGGAATCGCTCAAAAAATTTCTAAGTCAAAGTAAACAATGAAAAAGAATATAAAAAATTCGACAAGTATAGCAGGTGATCTCTTACTCTAAGATAAACAAACAGTTTTTATATCGTTATTGCTCTTTCCAATAAATGAAACTTCATGATTTTTTTTTATGAATTGCTAATTTTTTGTCCCATTTTTGGTCAAATTTTCATTATTTTTTAATCAGCCGTTTAGCGTCAAAAAAACATTTTCTGAAAACAGAAATCGTACTGTAACGCCCCATTAGAGAATGTAATTTTAAAAAAAAATATCTCAAGTCATTCTACACATAATGTTCTATTTATAGGCATAGTTTCATTCTTGTCCGTCAAACAGTATGGCTTGCATCGCTCTCACAAGGTTTGAAATTGAATTATTAGTCAAAATATGTACATTTTAATGAAAAAAAAAAAATATTTCCTATTGTTTTAAAATTCTGAATATATTTTTCGTTTGTTGCATTTAAAACCTCAAAGATAATGTCAAAATTTCAAAACTCTAGGGTTATCACTTTAGGAGAAATAAATGTTTTCTAAAAAACGGTTTTTGGCAAAAAAAGTGACTTTTCCATCATGCATAATTCTTCCCAAACAATAGGGATCTTCGTCTTTATAGGCCCATTTTTGTGTAAAATATCAACTTGATCCATCAAAGATTCTGGACCGTAGCGTGGTAACAAGCAATGCTAACACACTCACCCACCCACCCACACACACACAGACATCATCGTAAAAACCTCATAAAACGACTCCTGGGACCTCAAAACATGTAATTTCGTCAAAATCTCGAGATCGAATTTATTCACGATCACTATACTTTACTTATAGTAAAGTAAAAAATCTGGAGTGGCCTACACTCTACTTTACTATAAGTAACTTAATGTCTTAATTTCTTGAGTATATAAAACATAACGTATCATTTAAGCATAACATAAGTATCTAAATGGGATATATTTATTAGCATTGCATTCATGAGGTAGTACAGATAGTGATTGAAGGACTTATCAATTTATAAACTTATTTTTGTACATCACAAATAGTTTATTATTTGCAAATAATCTCATTAGTATAACTACAGCAGTAATAACATTTTTGAAAAACCAATGTGAACATTTCATGAAACGAAATATTATCCTACAAGAGAACATGGCTATTGTTCAAATAGCCAGTATATTTCTTACATTGTTTACTTGACATCCTTCTACATTGAATATTAATGTAAAATTTTCAAATTTGAAACAGTAAAATACCCTTTTTTTCCCTGAAAAACAACTTAAACAGCGAAGAAAATGTTGTTTTAAGGTGATTTGTTAATTAAAGATGTACGATAATTACAGTTATTAATCTCTAAACGAAAGATTTCAACTTTGAATTCTCTTTTACATTTTTGGTTTTTAACACAATTATTATACTGGGAATTTTATGGCTTCTTAGTATTTAATAAGATCATTTTCCTTCCCCTTTGTCAAATAACATATATACAAATTTTTTTTTAATGAGTGTTATCATTTACCTGCACAATATTATTCCTCTTACATCTCTTATAAGTCAATAATATAAATTCATTTTTCCATTAGATGCATCAATTTTATCTCAGTGGATTCGCTCAAAAAATTTCTAAGTCAATGTAAACAATGTAAAAAAATACAAAAAATTCGACAAGTATGGCAGGTGATCTCTTAGTCTAAGATAAACAAACAGTTTTTATATCGTTATTGCTCTTTCCCGTAATTGAAACTTCATGAATTTTTTTTTATAAATTGCTAATTTTTTGTTCCATTTTTGGTCAAATTTTCATTATTTTTTAGCGAGCTGTTTAGCGTCAAAAAACATTTCGTTAGAAAACACAAATCGTACTGTAACGCCCCTTTAGCGAATGTAATTTTAGAAAAAAATATCTCAACTCATTCTGCATATAATGTTCTATTTATAGGCATAGTTTCATTCTTGTCCGTCAAACAGTATGGCTTGTATCGCTCTCACAAGGTTTGAGATTGAATTATAAGTCAAAATTTTTACATTTTATTGAAAAAAAAATATTTCCTGTTGTTTTAAAATTCTGAATATATTTTTCGTTTGTTGCATTTAAAACCTCAAAGATAATGTCAAAATTTCAAAACTCTAGGGTTATCAGTTTAGGAGAAATAAATGTTTTAAAAAAAACGGTTTTTGGCCAAAAAAGTGACTTTCCCATCATGCATAATTCTTCCCAAACAATAGGGATCTTCTTCCTTATGAGGCCCATTTTTGTGTAAAATATCAACTTGATCCATCAAAGATTCTGGACCGTAGCGTGGTAACAAGCAATGCTAACACACGCACCCACCCACCCACCCACACACACACACAGACATCATCGTAAAAACGTCATAAAACGACTTTTGGTACCTCAAAATATGTAATTCCGTCAAAATCTCGAGATCGAATTTTTTCACGATCACTATACTTTACTTATAGTAAAGTAAAAATAAAAGTGAAAAAAAATACTGCAACATGAAAACACTGTAGGAATTTAAAACAACAAGTACGTTTTGAGAAATATATATGATAGGTATAAGTAATGTTTTAGTTTGATTTATATGAAAACCTTTCTCCTTCAGCTATCTATTATTAATACAAATGTCTGCTTGTTGCATTGAGAGTGTTGCAATAGTTTGTTGTATATTTTAATATTTACTGTGTTTTAGTTCCAGTTCTACAATATTTTAAGAAGAAAAATTGATTCAGGAGAATCTTTCACTGGTCGAAAAACAAATAACTCTGACTGGAAACAAGCTATAGTAGGAAGGAGGAGAGAAGCATGGAGGCTTGAAGCAGTTCGTGAAGATAATTCTGAAACTGTTGTGATCAATATTCTAATGAACGATTTGTACAAATTAATGAAAATAACTGTTTTATAAAGCATTATAATATTTTAAAGAGGTCTGTAAATTACTTTGTCAGCATAAATTGTAAAAAAATTTAAAAATTTAAATTAAATTAAAAAAGTATGGGGTGTAACAATGCTCAGTACTGCATTTGTAGCGTTAAAATAAACATTTAAGGAATCAAGCTTCATAAGCTGAAATGTAGTACCATAAAGCATTTTTCTTTTACAACAACAACGTCATCTACATATCCCTACGTATCGTAGTAACCTTAAGTGTTTAGAGTACTCAGTAAGAAATCCACAACTAATCACCCCAGTATGGGCGATAGCAATGCAGAACTCCCATGTCGGGGTGTTGAGTAAAAGGTAGCAGTTGCCTCCGAAGTCAATTCCAAACGGCGAGAAACATCCGACGGCATCTAACTCATTCAATACATCTAATACTCACTAATACATCTAACGAATACATCTAACTCACTGGACCCAAACCCCCTGTGTCCTCGCGGCAAAAGCCTCCCACAGGGACTATCCCATGGGATAGTCCAATGGGATATCCCATGGCTGTTAATAACCAATACTTAAAACAATACGGGGTCTAAACAGGCTCTGATCAACTTACAATAAAAAAAACCCCTGCTTACCATAGTTAAGAAAAAATACAATCAAAAACTTAATTAAGTTTTCCGTCTTTGTATATTGGAAGAATCAATTGTAGCTTAAAACTGATTTTTTAAGTGTGAATACCATTTTTCTCTCTTTTTAACATTGAAATTTAATGAAAAATTATGAAAAGTGTTTTATTTTTTTTCTCTTTCTGTTCATTCAATCTACGTTAAACGAACTGGATCAAGTGTAAGAAGAGTCCATTTTAAGGATAAGAAAAATTGGGGGAAAAAAGTTGATTGTGTTGATAGAATGAAAGCAGTGGGGGTGTATTGACTTTTTACATAAAATGAGATTTTTATGAAATCCACTTTTATCGGAAGAGATGTTTTTGCTCAAAGCCGTTTAAATCTACCTCCTGCTACCATAGCTTGGAGTGTAGAGTTGTCTTTCTAATAGATGTCTCTGCCAGTAACCCTTCCTCTCTCTCATCCTCTCACTCACTTTACCACCCTCGTTCTATCTTTCACTCACAGTATCTTTATCTCACACACTCTCTCAAACACCGTGCTCTCTACTCTTCTCATCCACTCTCTCTCTCTCTCTCTCTCTCTCTCTCTCTCTCTCTGACACCCACACACACACACACACACACACACACACATACATGAGTTCAGAAGAACACTAACTACATGAGAGTATCTAGATGAACAATATCTAGGGTATGCTTTGTGTCCTTCCAACCGGGTGCAATTGTTTTTGGCAGCAAGATTAACCTAATAAAAAAAATGCTCGTACTATCAAGTCGAAGAACCAGCCATTGAAAGTATTTTAGAGTAGCACAATAGGGAAAATGTATTGTTGCCAGGAATTAATAGAGACTAATCAGAAAAAATAAATATCTTAACTAACAGCCAAGTTGGACTAGATTCAGTAAAAATTTTACGGTCAATTTTATCAATTTAATAAAATTATGAATTTTTAAGTAAATCAATCAGCTGTTCATATTTTACTGTTTAATTAATGATTTTATTTTAATATTTTAGAATTTATAAAATTAATAATGTGTACTTCATTATTATATATATTATTCTTGATTAATGTTAGAAGATCATTGCTAAAAACCAGATATTATCGAAGAATGTTGTTTGAAATATAAGTGATGTATTATGTGGAAGTTTGTATGGAGATATTTGTGGACCATGCAACAATTAATGTCTTAAAACACACACACATATATATGTATTTACATAAACACTCTTTTGCTCCCTCATCTTAGATGCACTTTCACAATTTTTCACATTTCTTCTCTCTATCATTTACTCATGATCATTACTCTCACTCTCCTCTCTCTCTCTCTCTCTCTCTCTCCCTCTCTCTCAACAAAAAGACAAAAATAAATATAAGATTAGAAAATAATAGAAATGGAAACAAGGATAATTATTAATAACACTCTTATTAAAAATAGAGTACAAAATAAATCTAAAGACAAATTAAAGCCTAAATATTATCCTTGATATAGTTAATGGAACACTGAATGTTTTTGGACTGAATGCCTAAAGCACTAAATTGAATATGGATGATCAGGTCCAAAATAATAATAATTAATTACCAACTAATGTTTCACCGAAAATGTACCGGCATTATTAGTGTTAAAAACAATTTACTGAGAATTAGTGATACAATACATAACACTGGAAAAGTAGATCAACAGAATATGAAAGACCAGAAAACAGAAACACAATAAGCAAAAGTGAAAAACAAAAAAGTTCTTTGTTATTACATTATAAAAGAAAGTATAATTAAAAACATTACTATTATTATTACTATCAAGGTACCAAACACTATGGGCGTGAATGCATTTTACCTCAAGTTATTTTACCCCCTCAAAGTTAAAAACAATTTATTGCTATTATCAATTATTACTCTCTCTCTCTCTCTCTCTCTCCCTCTCCAATTAACACTATAAACAACTCAGGAAGTGTTCTTCCACAGAATATCAATAACAGAAAACAATAACACACTATACAAAAGTAAACAACAAGACAACAACAACAATTTGTACATTTGTTTTTGTTTTCTGATCTAAAATATTTGTGGAGGTACTTTTCCAGTGTTATTTATATTATAAGTTATTCTTAATGAATTGATTTTAGTTTTGACAACGCCGAACAGTTTTTGGCGAAACGTCAGGTGGTAATTAATTGTTTCTATTGGACAAATCCTCGAGAAACAATTTAGTACTTATAAATAATATCTTCTTCTGATTTTAGCAGATTCCCACTCTTTACTGTTGAGACAATTTCTGACCAGTAAAAGCCGACTTCTGTCAGGAAATATAAATGTTTTATTTCATTTTTTTTTTTAAATTGTTAATAACTCGCTATAGTGCAATATAAAATCGAGAGCTGATGCCACATAACACTCAGTTATTGAGTAAAGAGCTGTTCATGAGTTTAATGTACACACACACTACATTAAAATATTTATACGGTCAATAAGCTATGATAGTAGCTAAACTTGTTAATAAAAATGATATTTAGAGCAAAAAATGACACTTAATTGACTTTTGAAACCAATTATTATAAAAAAAAAGTCCATGGAAACATTTGACAAGGATTTCAAAGGTGAATTATTACAAAATACAATTAGATTAAAGCCACCCAATCAGTGGTACTGATTTGAGCGTTATCTAAGGCTTATCTGAGAAGAGGCTTAAATATACTAGTCGGTGGGCTCTTTGAAACAATATTTCGAAAATGAAGCTGTACTTGATTTTGTCCCTGGTCATCGGGTCTGCCCTGTCGTCTACTGTACCACTCACTTTAGGTATGTTTCAAATTTTCTGTATAGCTGTTTATTTATGATCCACAATTTTAATAGAATATTCGTATTAGGAGATATTCTTTTACATATAAAAGTTATCACTCCTCGTACATTTATTTCTCCTGTTGCATATAAATTTAAATATTTTAAGATATTGAAATTTATCTAAATATTTTTTTCAGAAAATATAAATATTTTCAGATATATCTTTGCATATAAACACTCTACGTGAATTTTCTTCTCAGTTTAACATGTTAAGAGACATGACTTAATTGTAATATCTTTAGTGAATGTTCCTTCACAGGTATCACTATTATTAATTTATTATTATTATTATTAGCCAGTATTGATGAAGATTTTACCACGTAAATTTCCTTCTTCACTTGATTGGCTTCTGATCTTGTCCATCTTCAGAGCTAAACTCTTTATATAGGTCAGTATTGGTTCCGCCTATTCGATAAATGATGGATTCCAGTACTTCACTTATTCAGAATTTATAAACTATATTTATTTCATTTTTGGTTTACTATAAGTATATAAGTTATGAAAAAAATTAATCTCGAGATTCTGTGTTCATTTTATGGTTTTTATGTTTTGACCGCATGGTCTATTTTTGACGTCTTGACGATGGTAGCGTGGGTGGATGTGGGTGTTATTTAAATGTTTATGACAATGTTTCAGAGTACACAATTTTTTCTCTCCTAAACTATGAACTCTAGAGTATTGAAACCATGGAATTATTATAACACCAATAAGAACATTAGTTGAAACGGAAAAAAAAGATTTTTTTTTAAAAACCGGCAAGATTAGTGTTTCAATAAAATATACAATTTTTGACTTGTGATTGATTTCAAAAGGTTCTAAACACAATAGGTTGTAAACGAGCGTTATGGTTCATTTCATGATTGTATAAAAAAAATTGTTTGCGATAAACCGGTTAGTCATTGAGATTTTGTGGAAAAATCACCTAAATGTATATGCTGTAAAAAAATGTATAGAGATCTGATTACCGCAAATGGAAATGAAACTCTAAAAACTGGAAAGTCTTTTAAAGGACTATTAGTTTATTCAAGTCTATAGATGCTCCTCAAAAGAAAGTCCTGCGAAAGACAAGAGTTAGCTACGTCTGATTAGGTGTGCCTTTCTTAGTTCATGCATGGTAAAAAACTACCTAGGCATGTTAGGTCCCCCCACCACGACAAGGTGAAGGCACTTCGGGGGGGAGAGGACGTTATGCCGTTGGTTCCGAGCATGATTTTAACTACTCCTTCAAGATTCCTACATTAAATATAACTGAGTTAACGATACTATTATTGTCACCTTTCTTCTTTATGTACTAGTTCGTAGAGTTCTTTCAATAAAATTCCACCAAATTATGAAATCTATCAAATATGTGTATTCATTCAATGTTGAAGTGTTCTATATATCCGTGAATAAATAAATCTAAAGAATTCTACTATTTCTATCGCTTGTGGTAATCATCGTAAGTTCGGGAAATAGCCCATGTTTAGCAAACGAAGCTAGATCTAAGTTAATGAATATTGTTTACGGTTGTAGTATACTAATAACACATGGATGGTTCAAACATAATATGTATGAAGTTAGTGTGTTGACAAACGAACGTCTGTTCTTTTATCTTACAATAATGAGTTATTCAAATTAAGCTTAGCTAGTTAATATAAAAATGATAATTGTATTAGCTCGTAGACGAATCAAGGTAATATTGTTTAATATTTAATCCGGAAAGTGTATTTTTTTTTATTTAGTGCCAACAGTTACACTGAGAGTTAAAGTTGGGTAGTCGAGTGTGAAGGCTTGTCGACAGCAAGTTGGTGGGACCCTTGAAAGGCCCCCGAGTGCGCCCAAGTCGGTTTCCTCACTGTCCTATCCAAACAGCTGATTCATTGAAAAGACCCGATCCTTTCTCGACCTCGTGTCGAGTGCTCCTTGAATCTGCGGCTTTCCTTCACCACTAGTAAGTCCCACTTCAATCGCTTTGATCTAAAACAAATCCATTCATATGTAATTAAGTCTACCTAGCAGCCTAAATCAATAGTTATTACTAACCCCTTTTCTTGGTAATGTTAATTTCTTAATGTAAAATTCACAAGGACCTTTGTGATATCAAAAGAATCCAGTTAAATTCATTCCGAGAATTCTAAACCTAAGTCAATTGCCGAAGCCGTAGATTTATTTACATTTAGTTAAAAGTGTCCACTGTTAAACCTCTTTGTCTGTTGATTTAATTTTAGTAATTCATGTGTCAATAACTTGGTTTGCTATCAAATATATCACTCAAAACTATTGCTAGGACAAGTACCAAGCATAATTATCGACAACAAATGGTATCAGCATAGCCATTTCGGTTACAATCTGGTATTGGTAGTAGCGAGTTTTGCCAGTATCGTGTCAATCGGTACTATCGGATGTCGTTAGTACCGGGTATCGAGTATGACAGTAACGGATATCTGACATTCCAGATGGTACGTGCAATTTTGAGGATTGTAAAATATAAAAAATATCTAATAGCAGTTACTAAACATGTAGCATTTTAAGGGCTTTTAGTAAACTTTGCGTATATTTTAAGTTAACGTAACTTTATATTTTTGGCCAAAAGGGGTCAGTATGCAAAATTACAATATTTATTACAAGCATACATAAGCCTGTATGTGCTTTCTATTTTTTCCGAAAATCAGAATTTGAATAGAAAACTTCTTTAAAGCAGTTGAGATTTGTGTTTATTTTACTTTTACTGTACTAATGTAATAAAAATGTATGCCTAACACCTATTACTATTATGCCCCTTTCAATCTTTGGTTAAAAATCTCTATCAAAATTTGCAAATGTTAATCTTTTATATTCCCTTGAACTTCAAACATTATCATTTCTATAAGTAAGACATTTACATCGATGGCATTTAAACATGCTGGGGTGCTTATTAATTAGTAATAACAATATTTGTTAAAGCACAAACTTAACAAACAGACAGAGTGTCGGAGAGAGGGGCTGAAGCACACCTCAGTGAATGTCGGGGGGGTAAAAGCTCTCTGCGGGACCCTTAGTCGATGATGAACGATAACCTCAGAGGAAGAGCATTTAATCCATGCTAGTATCCAAAATACTAGAAAAGTCTGTAGTGACTTTACATATCTAGGTTTTTTGTTTTTTTTTTTGATAAAAGAGAATTAGTGTTAGGTGAGTTGGAAGGTTGCTACATTGTTGATACTGTTTTTAAGCAGTCATTTTGTTTAGGACTACATCATCGATTGAACCAACGTAATGACAATCTGAACAAATTGGGCTGCCATACATGCATGTAAAATGTATTTTCCTTGTTAATAGGCAATTAGCCGCACGTTCTAATCATCTAATTAGTTCCAAATTAGTCCGCAAACTAAACAACCAAACAAATCACTTCTCTCAATTAACAGGCACACCATACCATATCAATCAGGTAAAGGCAAAAATTAGTTTACAATTTGACTCAAAACAATTTATCATTATTTTTGTAACCCGAAAATTAGTAATTGATAATAATAATTAGAAAGCATTTTAAAGTTAGATTAAATGTATACTACTAGTTACTTTAGTTTATTAAACTACTGAATAAAAATAAAAAACATTCAATGTTAATTAATAATTTAGCATCTCCTTTGTTTATCCTCTCCTATTCAATATCAGTGCTTCAAGATATGTAACGAAGGTTATTTCGAGGTTCAAGCATTCCATAAAATTTTTACTATAGCTATAGGCAGATTCACAGATCTACAAAACATGTTACACTTCAGGAATTACCATGCATAAGTAGAAAATAGGCTTGAACGCAAAGCATAAATAATCTAAACCACATTAAAAGTTCCAAATTATAGCAAGAAAATAAAACCAATTATTATATTACATAACCAATATTATAAAATATATTAATTAATTTCTTTTCATATTATGAAAATATGAAAAGACTTGGACTTTAGATTATGTTATTAATTACTAATGCTTAATATAATATATTAATTATTTACCAGTGCACAAGCCTCGATTTTCAATGCCGTTAATACTAAATGATATGGTTTGATATGTGTAGTTTTAGTGATTTACTGTATTTCTATATTTAATAAATTTGCCTATTTTATTATTTTTAAGTTTCCTCTTTGTCATTGGACACATTTTATCTTCTATAGTTCTTTTTTTATTATGGTAGTCATTTCTCTGAAAGTTCATTGAGTATTCACATAGAATACGATACCAGTCTTGGGAGTCTGCTCCACATTGGTAGGTCGAAGAGTCAGTCGTTTTGAACCAAGCAAGATAACTTTTATTTGGGCCATGGACTGTTAGAGCCGTTATAATTTTATACGTACCTATATGGTAACTTCGTCTTCGTTCTTCATGCCACATTTTGGAAATAGTTTGATTGTAGGACTTTTATTCTCATAGACCTTTTGGTCTATATAATAATAAGTTGCACACCACCATGAGCTGAAATATGTTTAACTACGTCCTCAATTCTCATTTACATCCAGAAAGATGTATTCAATTTAAAACGTCTTGGGGTACAATTCTTGAGGTTTTCAAAATTCTTAGTAAGCAAGCCAAATTCTACATTTTCTTTCCAGATGTCAAGGTAGAAAAATGATTTCTTATTATATGCTTTAACCATGTTAAATGCACACTAATAAACTGGCTCTAATTTTCTTCATTAAGGTCTTATAACATTGCCGATTTTTTATTTTGGAATACTTATTCGAATCTACTAAACCGGGTTTTTTATTGCTATAATTCGTTTGGTTATTGCTACACCACAAAGTTGGAGTTTTCTAGCTTGGTTTTCCAGACTAAAGGAAGAAAATATATTTATAATTATGTATTTATATTTAATAAGTAATATATTTATATTATGTTTAATTACCTATACTAAGTCTCTGTTTTTTTATTGTCAAGGAGAATACATTTTTTCACTACGAATAAACACCCTACTAATTTACTTTCATCTGTAAATATTTCGATATGAAGGGTCCCCACTATATTTTCAATGCACCAGCAAGAAGCCACATTTTATCAAAAGAAGTTTAAATATTATACGTTGAATTACAAGTTTTTTCCTCTACTCCACTGAATTGCCTCGTAAAATTCAACGCCCGATGTTATTTTCGAAACGATTAGTATCAGCGAAGTAATCCGTCGACTCCAATTTGCTATCGACTATACCTATTCCACTTACTCTTCCCTTCAGATTCTTCTGCTGAAGACAGAAGAAGAAACATTTTAGCACAAGATAAGGAATGATTGAACACAAACAATCCTGAATGAAGAAAAAAACATATGTATAAAAATGAAAGATCATTCGAGTAAATGTAAACGTCTTGCAAAAATATAAAAGACAAACTTCAAAATTTAACAAATAGCTCAGAAACTATTAATAGAAAAGTGGATTATGAGACCAACGCAAACTATGAACTAACAATATCCTTCCATGAGAGACCGGGTTCAGGGATAAAAATGTTAATCAATTAAATTGAAGCGTTTAACTACAATGCTGTTTTAACTGAATAAATAATAAACACTTCTTGAGTATATGAAGTAAGAAATCTTGTTGAAATGGATGTGCCCCTCCATTTACGGCTGTATTCTACTCAAGTAAGTCAATTATTAAAGCCTTTAAAAAATTTAACAACTTGAAGGTTATTTCAAGTTGAAAGTGGGGGACATTTTTCAAAGTGATGAGTGGTGAAATTGTAAGAAAAATGGTGTCATTTTTCAGGGTAATGAGGGTTGTTTGGAAGGGGCTTGATAATTCGTGAGGAGGTTGGGTAAGCCACAAAACTTAATTAGAAAGGGGGGAGGGGTTGAAGGGATAGCCGTGGGAGGGGGGGGGGGGTGCTAGTACTGTGGTAAGTTATCGAGATTAAGGGAGAGAAGTGTATATCTTGCAAACCTCTTGCAAAATCCTTCCCTTGCCATTTTTGTAACCCTTATTTTAAATATATTTCGTTTAGATTAGTGCCCCTTAAGAATCATTTCAATAACAAGTTTCTTTTTCCTTGTCTTTCTTTCTTATTAGTATTCACAACTTGTTATGATTCCAATCATGTACCTCTTTCGCATTTCTACTTTTGCTTCAATTTTTTTTTCAACAAACATGAAGTAATATAACAAAACTATTCCTACTTAAATTTACTAAAATGCTTAAAATTTACCGAATGTATCGGCGGCCCATAAACAATAAACCAGGATTTAGCAAACTTTCAAAATGACTACTTAAGCTAAATCTATGGAGAATGAATAATGCACGCTACATGCCAAGCTAAAAAATTAAATTAGCCAGGAAATAGAAAACGTTCCAAACTATTGAAGTATTTATG
Source organism: Hermatobates lingyangjiaoensis (assembly GCA_026182355.1). Classification (NCBI taxonomy): domain Eukaryota; kingdom Metazoa; phylum Arthropoda; class Insecta; order Hemiptera; family Hermatobatidae; genus Hermatobates; species Hermatobates lingyangjiaoensis. Next base: position 3,171,703 of record JAPFBL010000008.1, on the reverse strand, counting down.
TTCCAGACATCGGTAAACATTTTCAGCTTACTAGGTAATTTTGAAGGTTCAAGAAAAACTAAATAGGATAGGCATTGTCGAAAAAGTTGTTGGTATGGTAGGCTATTTCTAAAGATCCTGAAGTCATTCTAGGATTGTTGTGGCTAGAAAAAGTTAAACAGATGGGAGGTCAAAAAAGGTTTAATAGTGCTAAACCTCTGAGAGTGTAACACACGTTTTAGGTCAAAAGAAACTAGTTTACAATAATAACAACAACAAATTATGATGGCAATATCCACATAAATTTTGGTCTTATTCAGTTAATGCAAAAGAAAATACAACTGGCTACCTGCACAGATTTACTTATCCACAGACTCTCTTGTCTTTTTCAATTTTTTCTCTTGGAGTTGTGTTTTGGTAAAGACTAGACTGACGTATGAACATATGACGTTCAGCGTCGCTGTACGAGAAGAAGCCCTTTGCAAAATATCACTTCTATTATTAACAAATCCGTACAAACCTAGAACACTCAAGGCTCTCCTGATACCTTAATGCATAGTATGGGATATTACAGTACAATTCAAACAGTAGCCTTAACCCCATTATTGTAACCCCAGCCTATATAGCTAGTTCATCGTTTGTATCATGTCCTTCAAGGATTTCACTTAAGTGTCTGCCAACTGAATAATGTAAACGAATTGAAGTTGGCAGTAACTTAAAGTGAAGTATGTTCTAAATCATTACTAACATTTCATATTAAAAGTAAGTATAATATTTTTGTAAATTAATAAATTAATTTCCCACTTTCAGTTTGTCCAGTAATACAAAAAACAATGTTGATTGAAATTGTCACTAATTAATGTAATGAAAAAATAATTCAAACTAATAACTGTTTCACTTGATGACACTTGAAGCGATGGAACACTTGAACGGATAAAAATAAGAGGATTTAATGGAAATGAGATTAATTAACGCCTCCAATGTTTACACAAAAGTAATTGATTGTTTGTTGTCAAGTAAATTCACGTTCTTGTGATCGATGAGATATTTTAAACAAATATACAGATATGAAATGATATTTTGGTCGGGTGCTAGGTTACTATTAACCAATGACAACTGCTTGTATTCCAGATCGGCCTAGCGCTTCTGTGGTCAATTGTTACAGCTTATTTGCTTATTGTATATTGCTTATATTCTTGAAGGTGGATTCAGATTGAAATAATTGATACATGAATGTTCTTGATGTTCTTTTGGTGACAAAAAAGCCCGAAATTTAAAAAAAAAAGATGTATTGTTTACTTGAAAAAAATAAACATTGCCCTAAATGAAGTTTCATAGAAATGAACTCTTTCCTCCTAACCTACCGATAATCACATGAATGAATTCTGTTTCTACCAGTGAAGAAGAAAAACAGGTATCCAAAAGACTTATCTAGAAATGTCACAGTGGTGGTATTCTGACTACTTACAGAAGCAGCTATATCGCATTGGAGTAGTGCCAAAACCTTAGTGTGACTCCAGTGAGACTATGGATAGAAAGCAACTTAAGAAGTGTCCTCTCTAAGCAGCAGCAGAGGTTCACCTCATCATATTTTATATGGGACTGCTAGAAAGCTGTTGGCGGAAGTCAAATGCGAAGGCGTAAATTAAATATATATAACGTTCACAGGTGTTCTTGAGGATTTTGGTCGTAAAAATTAAACCCCTGATTATATGCCGACGTTTTGCCAAAAGTTGTTTGGCGTTTTTGAGGCTAAAAAACAATTTATTAACGACATAAGTAGAGCAAGACAAATACATCCATGGAATAACAACCAACAGAAAACAAAAAAATAAACAAAATTTCAGTAACAAGAAAACCACAAAATGATCATAAAATACCCAATGTAAATAAAATAAAATACCCAAATTCATTATTTAAAAACAAACATTTGTTGTTTAAACCTAATTACTTGTTATTAATTATTAAGACAACAAAACCCAATTTTCAAACGGATAAGTATAATATTACAAAAATAATTCTGAAATGATACCTCTGTACAGAGTATTCAAGCAAAACAAACAGATAGTAACAAACACAGTACTCTAAAAAATTACAAAACAATAAAAAAAGTCAAAAAATAAAAGAAATTAAGGGAAAACAAAAACTTACAAAAATTATTCCCTTGTTTTTGAGGAAACACTATTTAACCCGCCCATGCTTTTATCTAGCAGCATCATGACAGATACGAATATAAAGGAAGGCTACACAACCATATGTAATGATCGTCAGTGGTCCAGAAACCATATCAATATATATATATATATATATATATATATATTGCTGAAATCTATAACATGATACTGAGGCTTTCTCCTATAACATGCACTGAAGTATTCTTCATTGGTTCAACACAGGTTTCTCCTGACACAGCATGTCTTCTTAACTCTTAGAAAAAGTTTAGTAATATGAACGTCAAGTAATATAAAACGTTTATGACTTTCATATAATATTATTGCTAATTTAAGTAGTATTTGTTCTGGTTTAGTTAAATTAAGATTTAGGTTAAATGTCTCCAGGGCTACATAAATACAAAATTAATTACAATAAAATGGAAGAAATAACGTACATTATATGAATGGATATACAGTATTACATTATTAATTTTTGTCTCGTTCAAGAAGATGTGTAATATCACAAAACAACTGATTTGTGGTTAGTATTTTTTACAAGTATTATATTTTTAATTTAAATTGTCATGTATTTTGTTATTTTGATTACAGAAGAGGTAAAAGGAGACAATGTCGTCGATGACCTGATCAGGGCTGCCCTTGAGTATGTGAGGACTTTGATGAAGCAGAAGGAGCCGTACCCGCTTCCTCAACTGCCACAACTCAACGTCAATGATCCCGATGTCCAGTAAGCACGAAGTCCATTCTTACCACCATCCTAGCGACAATCAGCTTTCTAATAGGGAAACATATATTACTTTGTACCTTGGCTCAATAACCCCCACTAGTAGTGGAAATAGCCTCTATCAAGGATACACTTATGGTTCATTTTGGTCTCACAATGTATTTATCACTCAACTATCAATTATTGTCTACCTATTCGATAGGTTATAGTTTGCAGCTATATATATAAGCCATTTCACGAGACCTTAATTAATAACAGACGAACTATCTGACCAATTGGTAAGCATACTGTTAATTAAGAAAATGGTTTTTGAAAAAAGGATAAAAGCTACCTTTCCTATTAAAGATTAAGACTAGATTTGAAATTAGAAACGATGTATACTCGCCTGTGATCTGTTAGATCCCGGGTTTTGTTACCTCTCTGGTATGTATTTCTTCAAGGAAGAGGCGAACAAATCTGAGTACGTCAAGCTGTCGGTCCTGATATTGTATAATATCAGGCACTCGTTAAAGATGCCTACTCTAAATACAATTGAGTGATGCAAAATTTGGGATTTTTAATGTAGTATCAACCCAATAATGTGACGCGCCCATTACTAAAATGGGTGTAAAATAATAAATGAGTCACACTTTTTGACTCATATTTGAACGCCAATAAGTGGGGCGAAGCAAACAAACAACGTTTGAAACTGGACGAGTAATGAAGCCAATGTACAAAGTAAGACGGTATATTTCTTAAAGGATGTTTGCAAACAACTTTGTGCTACAACGATAATTAATCTTAATTGAAAAAAATATTGCGTCAGACTTCTGAGACTTTAAATAAAAGCTGATATCTCCTTAAAGGAGCCATTAATTAAGGAAAACAATAATCTAAAATACGGAAGAAAATTAACTAACCCTACTTGAGAAACTCTCATAACAAGAGCTGATATTTATATTTCAGGAAATAATTGTTTTATAGTAGCAGTGAATGGGGGTCGATAGCCTGATAAACGTTTCACTATTGGTTCACTCCTACTTCAATGTTTGGTTGGTCTAACTAAACAGACAATGAATAATAATGAAAATCAAGTACAGCCCTCTGTAATAGAGACAGACAACTTTACCAACAAATCATCAAGGCGGTCGCAATCACTATAGAAAAATATGAATTTCCTATAGAAAAATGGAATATTTTTATTGTTTAATTTTTTTTTTAAATTGGCCACTTAGATGTTTGACTGGCCTACCAACCTGCAGTTAATTCAGCCATTAGGATTCATGCAGTCAACCCCTAGAGAGGGGCTTTGACCTTGCTTCAGGAATACAGTTTGTGGCCAGATATCGATGTCATGTTAGCTAAACCCTTCTTTGAGAGTACGTTTTCTATACACATCCTGCAAAGGGATGGATGTAACGAGGACCTATTCTCAATTGGAGGACCCAATCGGATTTTTACTGACCATTCAAAGCTGAAGAGAGGTGGTAGAGCCAAAGGAGGTATCTTTTCGATATTACTTAAATGAATCGTAGCTTTTGGTTTGCCTGATCACTGTTGTACGAGAACTTTTTCAGAGTAAGGTGAGTGCTATTATGGCAGCAATAAAAGTACTTATTAACTTATACCCACGATGTGATAAAGATATCCAAATTTTTTCGGATAGTCAAGGAGCTATCAAATCTCTTAGAGAGTTCACAGTACGTCTAAAGTGGTTTTGACAGTATAAGTTTTTGTTTGTCAAGGATGTCCAAAGTTAACTTAATTTCGGTTTCGAGAGACAGGAACATAATGGGCGTTCTACAAGGCTGATGACCTTGCCCGATATGACACCTTTCTTCTGACGCAAAATATACCCTATCTCACCAGGACATACTCTGAATTTATATACAGAATTTTATAATAAAAGTTTATGAAATACTTTCTACTTAACATGACTAGATTATTTCCTATGTCGATGATGTTCTTGGTACTTTTAAAAATAATGAAACTGTAAACTTTTTTTAGCTTCAATAAATAATCGTATTTCACGTATAGAGTTCACCATAGATTTTTGAATGTTTTCTAAAAAAAGAAAAACAAAAATTGTAAGTTAGAGTTTTATGTTTATAGGAAACCAACCCGTGTAGCATAGTATGTATATTCATTATTTCTCTTGTCAACCCATTAGTGTTAAAAGTTCTATTTTCGGAGGGATGTTCTTGAGAGATTTCAGTATAACATATGTACACATCTCTTTAAATAAGAAAATAGAGCCTACTCATTTTATTAGTGCAAAGAAAATATTCAATAGTTTTTCCAGACCATATTAATATACAATATTCAAAGATAATATTAAAAAAAAGAATATGTGCAGGATTGAAACAAACAAAATTGAAAAAAGTGATAGAATAGCTGAAGAAGAAAAGCTGAGAATAAATAATAATCAAAAGGACTTTTCAAAAAAATAACAAACAAAATTGAATCCAACACAAAATTAATGAATTAAGAATTAAAAAATACTTACTCAATAATATAAACTTAAATTAGAATTAACTTAATTAAGTTTGAATAGAAATAAATATATAAAAAAGACACATTAAAAAATAAAAAAAAAATAAATAAACAATATATGCCCTAAAAATATTTTTTTTTGTCCTGAAGTATGACCTGTCCTAGCCGTTTTTCAGCTAGGAACCTCATTAAAACTTGTTCGCCAAGTGCTATGTTTATATATTCGTTAATGTTCCACTGTTTCGTTGCCTCTCGCTCATGCACATTGCTGTTGATTGTGATTTAAGTACAGCCTTGTTGATTGTACTCCAAATTTTTATAACTCATACAGTTGTCTACATATTTCTGGATGTGAGAAAAGTTCTAAAAAAAAGAATAAATACAACAGTTGTTTGTTTGTTTTAGAATGAACGTCGACTTTACTGGAGTTTCGGTGTCTCAAGGAACTGATTTTACCGTCGATCACATTGAAAATAATGTTTTGAACTTGTGGGCGAAATTCGCAGTGACAATTCCTACCCTGCAACTGACAGGTAATTACAAGGCAGATGGTACTGTCAAGGGAAAGACAGTCTCCGGCAGAGGCACTTTCAGGTATGTCCCAAACATTTACTTCTCCCTATGCTTTATAATTTATTTCATTACAAAATTAGTCATCATTTCTTTTTTTTTACACTAAAAAATATATATGGGGTCAACAATAATATTTTTTTTTACTTTATTTAAAAGCAGAGATAAAATATTTGTTTTTTTTTGTTGCTGAAAGAAGATGTCTGGGCAGTGACAGCATATGTTCCCTATTTTATTAAAATTTTCAACAATTATGACACCGAAAATAATTTCTACAGAGTGAATATGAGCAGAAGTATTATTTAGACAGTTTTAATGTTTTTTTTTTATTTTGGAGGTAGAGATAAGAAATGTATATATCTGGTGAACATGGAAATACTGAAAAATGACCATGTTTGGGTGCAGATAATATGATCCCTCAAAATAATGGAAACGAAACCCAATGAATACAACAAAACAACAGGATTTACCGTGATTCTTGTATTTTATATAAGATAGACAGTTAATAGTGGATAAAAGCATAATGGATATTAGTGACAAGTAAGATGTTACACTACATAGATACCTAGACCTCTGACTAGATACTTCAGTGCAGCCACCTTACCAAAGTATAATATATATATATATATACTTAATTTTGGGAGTAATCCTCGTTGAGTTTTTTACTAATGATATAGCTGCCCTCGGGTGATACTTAGTTTTAATTATCTTGTCAATATTCCTGAATATTGCACTTGTTATTCAATTCGTGCTGTGCAATCTATTTAGACTAATCGAGATGTTTACTGTTCACTCACTACTTATCGCCAATATATGAATAATTCTCTCATTCGATTTCTCATGTATAAGTAATCTAGAGTTTAGAGAGTTTAAGGTTAAGAGGATTAAGATGTTCGTTCAGAATGCATATAAGCTTCCGGATTAATTATGAAGGTCTTCCTAGAACTTGAGTAGATTTGAATAGTCTTAAAACCCTGTCTCTGTTTCCTAATTCAATATTTATTAATGAATTTTGTTGTTTGTTCATTTTTTTATGTTTTTAATTTTTTTTTTTAATAATAGGATAGCTTTTGCATTTGAGTCTTAGTGAACTCTTTCAATTTATTTTATATCCAACTCCACACAATGAACATTTTGCGTTGATCGACCTAAATATTCCCCAACTCAGGTATGTTTAGAGTAGGGATCTCTAACGAGTAACATCTTACTAACTCGGGACCTACAGATTAACGTCCTCTCCTAGCGAAGACGTGATCAGATTTTTTTTTACGTCCCTGGTGAATAAATCGAGGATCAGAGTGGACATCGAACCCCGGATCTAACAGTTCAGAGACGAACAGTAAACTACTGGACCTGAATCTAGGTTCTTTGTAAGTCTCCTCAATAGAGAAGCTGTAGTCATTCTAATGAAAGATTTTTGAGGGTTCCTAGTCCGGTAACTATATTTGAATTTTACACATTAGACTGGTTTACTTTAGTGGAGAGCTCACATTTTCCTGTTTATTTTGCACAAATAGTCAAAGCTTATGCCTACTAACACTATTCAAAATGTCAAACTTATTTACTTTTTTTCATAAAAAAAAAATGAGTTACTATTTAAACACTGGATTATCATCAAGCGTACAAAGATCCAAAGATTCAAAACTGAAAATTTCCAGACATCATCCCAACAGATTAGTACCAATTCTATTAGAAGGCTAAAATGATGTTATCCTCAAGATGTACTTAGCAATACTGACAGGACCAATTACAATTGATCAGAACAATTTGTATAGAGTACTATAAATAGGTATTTTCTTCACTCCTTCATTTTACTTTGGATGTCACACGAATTACAATTACTTGTTACCCTTTTAAGGGTAGTTGTAATATAATAATAAATAAAAATAAATAACAAGCTGAATTATGTTCCAAAATGAATTGCTATTTGAATAATGTTGAAAATCAATATAATAGTATAACAGCAATATACTTTTGGATAAATGTCTTTCATTGTCTGCAGAGCGCTTTGCAAACTTGGCTTTATCATACAAGTTTCCACCTAAATAAATCCTGAATCTGAGATTTTATGAATCATCAGAAGGTTGCAAGTAGATTGTGGATTGAATAGAGACACACTACGAGTATATGTGTTTCTCAACTGTGAACCATACATACATGTTTGTATGTGGGTCATAGATATCTTTGATATAGTAATTTAAATAAATGCACATTATTTTTTTTATAAGAAACTAGTATAAAGCAGTCATGGTTTCCGCTACATGATGGAGGTTAAGTAGTCCTGTTAATGGTTACTGTTTGATGGTCACGCAACGTGCCGTTCGCACCCTCAGTAACATTCCCTCCCATGATTAGTACATGGAATCATAAATCAAACCATAAGCTGCACGCAAAAGAAGTAAAGCCTATATATATCAAAAAGACGCACCACTAAAATTATAGTACTACTACTACACAATGCCTCCCTCAGCATTTTGGCCATTTGATGACGTGATGGCTAGAAGAGAAGGGCTTCTTTGAACAGCGAGTCCTAATGAGTAACTGACACCTTACTAGCTCGTGACCTACAGATTAACTTCCTCTCAGAGGTAAGACGTTCTTATACTTTTTTTTTACGTCCCTGGTTAATAAATCAAGGATCATAGTGGGTATTGAACCCCGGATCTAACAGTTCTGAGACGAGTAGTAAACTACCGGACCTGACTTAGGTTCTTGGTAAGTCTCCTCAGTAGGGAATCTGTAGATATTGCAATGAAAGATTTTTTGAGGGTTTCTGAACGCGTTTGAAGGAGACAATCTTCTGTTGATCGTTTGGATTATGCAGGGGACAGACACAAAGAGCAAGCGATCAACACCATCTCCCAGAAAAGTAAGGTTCTTCGAGGGTAACATCGATTGTAAAAGCAACGAAAGGAGAGGGAGGGAGTTTTAGGGAGAAGGCAAGGGAGGTAGAGAGGAGCAGGATAAATAATAGTGGTACAAATAATATATGTTCAGGATAGAGAACATGCATTACCTGGGTTTGACTGACAGCGACCCCTTACTCAAGTCTAAGCCATGAACAAACAACTTTAATCACCTCACTAACTCTATTTTGTCTATATAGAAGCAGAAAACATTTATAGAATCATCCCTATCCCGAAGATGGCTATAGGAAATAGTTGAAACATGTTTCCCTTTTCCTCGTGCTTTAAACTTCATTGATTGCATCATGGGTTTATTTTTATTCTACTGCATATATATGAATGATAAAACCACAATATGAAATGGGAAAACAAGACTTAATTTGATATTGTGGTTTGATCATTGATTGTTATTTCACGTGTTTATGTGATATCTTTATATATATATATATATAACTAAAATTACAACTAGAGAACACAAAAAAATAGGACTAACACTCATGATTTTCGATCATTTCGGCTGTCTTGCCGTCTTCAAGAAGGAGAAAAAGAAAAGGAGAAGGAACGAAGGAGCGGAGACGTGGATACGAGTACATGCATCCACCGACGCTGGAATATTTAAGTCAAATCTTTCTCATTAAGACTTTAAAATATTCCTCTTTGGTCTGAAAAATATCAGAAACATGTAAGAAAAACTCACGTTAAAATTAGTAAGCGATTTGTACTATAGAACGAAAGAGTCCATTTCACACTTCAATATTACCCAAAGATAATATGATACACAAGTTTTATTGAAGGGTGCAACATATGTATGGATTTATTATACAAATGCAGCACACCATGGAAAGCATCAGAAATTATGTTTGATTGCTGTTGATTTTCTACTTGTAAGAATTTATTTTTCTTACCTCTCATGTTATATATATATCAATGATCAAACCAAAATAAGAAATGGGGGGAAAATACTAAAATCGATCAACCGTAACGAGCGGTCTTTGTCAGAGTCAAAACCCAACATTGAGTCGTCAGAGTCAGTTGGGTTTTGACTCTGATGAAAACCGTTTGTTACGGTTGAAAGATCTTAGTCTTTTTTTCTCCATCTCTTATTTGCAAAGTGTTTTTTTTTTTTTGCTTCATTTATAGTAATATATCTGGTGGTGTTAATAAAAATATATTCTATATGACAAACATAAATATTGAATGACCTAAAAAAATTATTCATTTCATTTTGATGAAGCCATAGAGTTTTACTTAAGCCATTGCTAGTACTTGAAAAAAAAATTACTTTTTGAAAAAGAAGTGCTCAGCAAATTCTATAGAAACTATATGTTGTATAAGATACAATTTCTGAAGGAAACCTCCTGTTTTAGCTTGACGATCTACAAGTTCCTGCCTAGCGGATACATCAAAGGCGCCGTCATAGACAAGTCGATTCAAATGAAGGAATTTGATATCACCTATAAAGTTGGAGACGTTCAGGTAAAAGGTTCATTTTTATTTTAAATACTTCACCAGTAGATCTTTAGGGGGGGGGGGGGGGGCAGCTACTGTAGAATAATATTAGATATTATTTATTCTTGTTACAAATGCATCACCACTTCGGCATTAAAATGTGTACTTAAGTTATGGAGGATTCTTAGCTGACAGAAGACCATTCACACTCAATAGCAATAAAATAATACCCCAAATAATTCTTATTAAGGAAGCATATCTAAACTACATTCATAGAAAGAACGCACAAGAATCACAAAAACTAACTACTATATTTCGACTACCTCATCATCGTTCTAAAGACTAGCGAGAACTCAATTACCCAATTTTCTCATTATTTACTGTGCTTTAGACGTTGAGATATATATATATATATATATATTTTTAAAAGTAGCAGCAGCTTCTACTCTCATGATTTTTGAGCTGGTGGCCTGCATCTTGCGGGCGATTCTTATATCTTGTGGTTGGAGCTTCCACATCAATCGTCCAAGGGACATCAATTCATACGAGCTTTCAACCATAATTACGTTGGTCATCGTCGGATAAAATCTTCAAAAATCGTGAGAGCAGAAGCTGCTGCTAATTTTAACAATATTTGCATACAAGAAGATTTGCTGCCAATTTACACCAATATATATATTTATATACTTTGGGAGCAGACCTTCTTTTAAACATATATCGTTAAATAACTTGCCTACTTCAAGACTTGTATGTTTTTTACATAGCTTCTCAAGTTTTCTGACATAATTCCTCCATCTTTGAGGTACCACATAAATCAACATTGGAAGACAACATTGAAGTATTATATCGAGAAAATAACCATACGAGGCTGCATATAATTGAATCGTTAAGTATAAAGGAGAAGAAGCCGAACCTTAACGTTCAGGCTAATTGTTTTTCCAGAATTTTAAAGTTACATACGTGAAAAAGACATAACAACTATATAGTGACTCAAGTAACGTTGTGTAAAATGCATGTAGGGTATTTAGAAACAAACCTGTTAACACAAGGTTATGTTTAGATTTATTAATGTAGATTGTAAATTTTAAAAGTGTATTTTATTATGTTTAAATGAAGTGAATTAAGTGATGTTAGCGTAAATAAGCATTGTATTAAGAATTGCAAAATATTGTAGAAAGAATTCCTTGATAATGGTCAGTGTAGACCGAAACGTTGTACCCAATGTAAATACGGAAAATAAAAACAAATCTTTCGGTGAGTTGATGCTAAGATTTACATTTGCGTGGGGAGTTAATCAGAAAGGTTTTTGAAATAAAATAGTTATTTTTCAATAAGAAAAATATTGTTGTAAAACTGTTAATTCTTATTATGAAGAAGAAGCCTATTGTATAAATGTATTTAATACAAATATAGAATTACAATTTCGTTTAGTGTGTCTTAGTGTTAGTGTATATGGAAGACTAGGGAAAATCGGCTGATATTGAAAAGCACAACATCTAATCAAAGCTGTATAAATCCTGTACAATCTCTAAACAGAACAAAAACACTAGGAAGGAAATGGAGAGACAAAAACTTTATTGTGGTCCCTAAGGAAACATAATGGTGTGAGGCGGAAAGACAACTGTGATGGTTTTGAAACTTTCCCTCCGGCTTGGGGCCTTTACCGATAAATAAATGTGAAAAAACAACTGCGCCTTCTGCTGGACTTTAGCATAACTATGATTCGAATTTAATAAGTAATACGTCCATTAAATAAACACAATGTTAATGTTTATCATTAAACATATGAGCCTTTTTTTTTTTAAAGTACCTCAGTTATATTAACGGAAAGTAAACATTTTTTTAAGCACTATTTAAAACTAGCATACTACCAGCTCGTCTACCTAATAAAAATATCGCAATATAAATGGTTGTAAAACTTTTAATGTTAATTGTAAACAATGGATCGTCAAAAATTAGGAAAGAGTGACTTTAATTACCTACAGTTTTTTTCAATAACAGGATGGAGAGCAAAGAAATCAAAAACATTAACAGGCATTAAGGGGTGTCAGGTTAACGCAGTGAGAACATGCTCTTCTCTGGACTGGTAGATCCGGGGTTCAACTCCCACTTTGGCCCGGCTCTAGACTCATTCACTCTGGGAGATGAATAAATTTGGGCACGTCGTTGCTCGGAGACGTCGTTACGCCGTCGGTCCCGAGAGTTTACGATGTCACCTATTCGTTAAAAATTGCTACTCGAAATACATTTCAGTTAGGCAACATTTAGGTTTAATTATCAACATTAGAATATTAGAAAATCTAAACATAAACCTATTTGATAATTTCCCTTTTACACTGTTACATGCTTTGTCAAACTGCTTACGGCAATTACTTGAATCGAAATAAAAGGCATTAAGGCATTTGTATAAGCGGTTCAGGTTATCTAGTGGCCACCATGTGCAAGGTTAAATTCACGCAAAATTTACATTGAGTTACCGGATTGAATTTTATAGTTTCATCAGAATCTCAAACCTGTATTCTTTTCAATTGCTGAGTGAAAAACATGATATGCATGCAGTCAGAAAAAATATAATCCGTCCTGATTTGTAAGTTTTCTTTATATCAAAACTAATGTCAGCATTCACAACCATTTGAAACTGTTTATTTACTTTCTGGTATACCAAAATACAACAAAATCAACCCCAAAATTGCCTGAAGCGCCAATATTATGAGTTGGATAAATGAAAAGAAAACTTTTTTATTACTATAGTTTGTTCTTTTGATAATATAACAATACAAGTAAAGAAAATAAAAGGCATAATTGGTCGTTCAGATTGTCAATGGGGCAAAGGAAAAGGACTCACAAGAATTGGCTCATCGGTAGTTGTCCTTTATAAAGACATGTATTCTACTAAATATATTTCATTACTTTCAAACCAATAACATAGCTTTCCACCTTGAATCAAATTATAATGTCATGTATTTTAAGAAAATTGTTTTTATTACTTGTAAATCAATCAGTTTAGTTATAGTAATTGTGGTATTTCTTGTGTTGTGAATGCATGTGGTTCTATAAAATCCCATAATTGTAAGTAAAGCAAAGATAATGGTGTTTCAGTTCACTCAGGTTGGGCTCAATGTTGAAGGAATGACAGAAAAGCAAGTTGAAGATCTGTTGAACAAGTCATTCCTCAAGTTTTGCCAAGACAACGAACCCTGGGTCAGCTCTCACGTCGCCTCCTATGTCAAGGAGGAGGCTAACAAGCTGATGAAAGGCAAGTCACTCATGGAACTCCTCAAGTGGCTCAAGGACTTTATCCATGGCAAATAAACCTAACACTTCATTCATTTAATATTCCAATTTTTTTTCTCTACACATTCCCTTTAAATTATTTAAAAAATATTACCTTTATAGTGATGTAATTTTGGCAGACGCCGTCTTAAGAGAAAATGAAAGAGAAACAAAAGTCTTGAAGCCTATATGATCACAGACGTTGTATTGGCTCGCAGTGCAACATCTTTGCTGCAAGCAATTACCATCCATTTCCATATCCATTTCAAGAACACCAATTATAAAGGACATGCGTTTCAGGAAAATCGTTCATCGCTATTAACGATTATTAATATATTCCAAAACAATGTAATAACTTTCTTTTAAAAAGGAAAGTAAATAAGCAGATGCAAAAGATTTACACACTTACAGTCTCAAAGTTTCGGTTTAAACATCATCAGGAGATGTAGGAGAGGGAAGATACAGTGCTCCGATAGAACGACAATGGACAGTGGAAAATTTAGATCCTTGCAAATATTGTATCTCCCATTCATATCTTGGAATACAATTTACATCATATGGACGAAACACTTCCAAATCCAGTTTAAGTAACCTTTCAGGTTTAATTACCGGTCGACTTGCTGGACCTTCCAAGTAAAATTCTAAACTGTGAAGCAAAAACAAAACAAATACTGGCTATTATTACTACTTGCACAACTTGCTGTCACAGTCTGCATGCAGAAGACTCGAAAAAGATAACTGAAAATTATATCTTAAAAAAACGGGGATTAGATTATTTCGGAATATTGTTTTTAATTTAATGTTTAGTTCATCTTTGGAAAATAACACTGGTCGGATAAGCAAATAAGCATCAACAAAGAAAAAAAAACCATTATACCAGGGATGAGTTTTATGAAAAAAATATATATATATATATATCAGGAAAATCAACCAACACCACTAAAAATTATTTATATATTTCAAAACAAAATAATATGATTGTTTTTCTTAAATGGTAGAAAAGTAGTTAAACATATTCTATTATCGAAATTATTCTACAAAATTTATTACATAGAAGCTTAATCAACTTAAATAAAAAAAAATACAGTCCTCATTATTATTAATTTAAAAACAATAAAGCTAGAAGAAGTTACAACAACAAAATAAAAAATAAAAGCTTCTAACAGTTGGACTTGAGGAGTTTGTTTTATATTTTCATAAACATATTACTTATCCCATTTATACAGAGGGTGGAAACATTTTTTTAGAAAATTATAAAAGAAACTCTCTAATCCAGGACTCACTGATGATATGCATTGAAATGTACATCTGAACAAAACCACTACAAAGAAACAAAATTTTATTTTTCTTTTGTTCGGAGCAAGATTTGAAGTGTTTTGACACATATTAACACCCTAGGAGGCACCATCATCATTATATATCTAGCCCAAAAATTCGTTGGGTTCGACAAAATAAAATAATATATTGTTGGGAAAACTAATTAAATCAAAGTAAACACATAACATTAAATATATAATAAACAAAAAGCCACAAGGAAAAATTAAAACAGAAAAATATCGCTCTCTGAGGGATATGAGTAGCTCTCTGTTGATTTCTCTCAATGTTTTGGTTCATTTTACCTTGCGATTTTTTGTTTCATTAATTTCCATCACACGATTTATTTCAATTATTTTTGTATGCATATATATACAACAAATCTACTATATTTCAACTTCCTCGTCATCAGGTATATATGTACGTGTGTTCTAATAGAAACTAAAATTTGTCTAAATTAAAAAATCAAAAATAATTCAAAGAGGCATACCAAATACGTTAGAACACTTACAGTTCTAAATTTGAGATTTAACCTTCATTAAAAAAATAAAGGAATATGCCACCAAACTGGTTTCTGGAGATCCTAGTGCCACTATTGTAAACAGCAACATATCTATTTACTATGATAATAATTAAAAAAGAATTGAACAATTATTTTAGAGTACATAAATGGTGTATATGCGATCAATTTATTATATATATATATATATATATACAAAACTAAAGTTTATCGGGACTCGGTCAGTTCTTCAAGTTCAAATTAAACTCCACTATCCACTAACTGTCAACTCTCTTAGATGAGCCTATTGCCCTTATCAAGACTGAGTCAAGTTTGAAAAACCCGTTACTAATGTTTAGAATATTAGATCTTTAAAAACGTTTCGGTTTTTATGTAAAACCTTTTTTATAGGCCTACAAAAACAGAGGAAATATAAGAAATATACAATCGTTCAAAAATCAAACATACATAAAAGTGCAATTAGTTACAATTAAGAAATTACAATGGAAATTTTGACTATAGGTTAGTGAGAAAACTTACAGGTTTTAATCAACTGGTCTTTAAATAATTTAATTAAAGGCTTTAAATAAAAACTGAAACGTGGGCAATGAGAGTTTAATTTGAACCTGAAGAACTCACCGAGTCCTTATAACATTTTATTTTCTTTCTACTTCACGGTCCATACTTTTATCAATATATACATATATATATATATAACAAGATTTCATAATAAACACGTGAAATAACAATCAATGATTAAACCACAAGAAATGGAAAAAATACTCAGATCTTCCAACTGTAACAAGCGGTCTTCGTCAGAGTTCAAGCCCAACTAAAACACAAAATGTAGAAACATCATGACAAGGGGCCGAGAGCAGTTGGACGGAAGAGAGGTATTTTTAAGGGTGTAAAGTGCAGGAAAGGACAATAGTCCAGGGAGACATATTTGGTTAAATAAAGAAATACAGTAAGAAAAAATAAAAAAACTATCCACTAACTTTCAACCCTCTTAGATGAGTCTATTGCCCTTATCAAGACTGAGTCAAGTTTGAAAAACCCGTTACTAATGTTTAGAATATTAGATCTTTAAATTTTATCAGAGATGATTCGATAATATTTCTTAAAAACACAGATTTTTCATAGGTAATAAATTTAGCTTCCGTCTTTTCAATTATTACCTATGAAAAATCCTCTATCTACTCAAAAATTTCTTCCTGGACTATTGTCCTTTCCTGCACTTTACACTTGAAACAACTATCTAGATCCTCCCATTAAATCCCTTCCTATGCCATGATGATTGTATGTCTTGTAATTAGTTGTTTGACTCTGATGTAGACACAGCTTTTTCATAGGTTGATAAGATCTTAGTATTCCGTCTTTCCTACTTCATTACTGTGGTTTGAAACAATCCTTATTTGTACTCATATATATATATTTATACCTGACTAGGTGTGTTCTCTAATCGGGTCGGTCAACTTTTCACGTTGAAAAATCAACTCTCGTTGCCAACGTTTCCGGTTTTATTTAAACCTTCCCTTCAAAGCCATGAAAAGTTTGTAAATAACGAAACGTTGGCAACGAGAGTTTGATTGGTTTGTATCCTGGAAAATTGACCGAACCTGATTACGGTGAACAACCTATTCTATCAAACGGTCGATATTATTGAATCTACTTCATACTGTGTATATGATATATATATATTTGTATATATATATATATATATAGCAAACGATTAAAAGAAACAAAGACGGAGAAACTATAACAGAACTCATTTCAGTAAGTCGACCTTATCTTCATATAATCAACTGGGAAGAAGCAAAAGTATTGGTATTTATAGCTACTGAAAGAAAAAGAAGCATCGTTGAAAGCACAATCGTAATCAACAGCCATAAGAGTTTAGTCAACAATAGCCCAGGTCTTTTTAAATGGGATGGAATTGTACTTGAAGGAATCGTCAAACAGATTAAGACTAGTCCTAATTTAATACAATAAATACAGTCAATGCTGCCAAATAACGCCATTTGTTCTTCTTTACTACTTGAATTCACTTGCTCTCTGAGGATGTGTAAACGAAAGGCCTCAGAGCGTTAATCCCCTATTCTTTGTGGTTAATTACTTTTATATATGAAACAAAAAGGCATAAGGAAAAAATAACTAGAATAATCTACCTTTCACTCTATATCATCAGATCATATTTTTTGTAGTTTTTATTCTTTGCTTGAGGCTGGCTTTTTGTTTCATTGATTTCCAATACGAGTTTAATTATATTTTATATATATATAATAGTCTCCAATGTGCCTTCTTGTCCTCCTGATGACGACGATGGTCGAATATAGAAGTGAGTTAATCATTCCTTTGTCTATCTATGCACTACCTTCTTTTTAATTCGTTTATATATATATATATATATATATATATATATATATATATCAGTAAATAAATATTATACGTTGTCTATATTATCTTCTTATACTACGTCTGGTACATCCAGGAATGCCTCCTAGGGTTCACACATTGCTTCTAAAACAAAGAGAACTGATAATATATGAAGGAAAAGTAAAAGCGTAATTCATTCTTGGCAGAGAGACTCCCTTTCATCTTTTAGCACATACTTCTCCAATTATCAATACAGAGAATTCATAAATTCTCTTTACGATCTCAAAAGTTCAATTTAAAGGTGTCTGATAAAATATGTTCATCAGATTTCTTCTATGTACTCAGCGCTTGTAGAAGTTTTTAGTCATACTGTATTTCCATACTTTAGGTATCCCATTAATAAATAAAAGCTTTTTTTAAGGAAAAATATTCGAAAAATGGTTTCTCATCAAAAATGTTAATGTGTGAATCATACATGCTGAAAATATCAAATACGTGTATTCAGAAAAATTTTAAGTCAATTTGCGAATGTTGAAAGCAAATTTGCATTGAATGTCGTCCAACATTGGAAATATTGAAATTAAATGTTATTTCAATAAAAAACAGAGATTTAAGTTTTTCAATCAAACTGAAAGAATAAGAATAAAATGAATTTCTCAATTGATTTGGGGTTTAAAATATGAAAACTAAAATGAAACTTGTTTTACAGTGGCATATCGTGTTGCTTTGGTATAACCTCAGTGGTGATGTAATCCCTTAGGGGCTGTAATCTACACTTTGGTATGTCACCTCATGAATATAGTTTGAAATTCGGTATGTGACCTTAAGAGTGTAGTATGCTCTACGTTATAAGATCGCAGTGGTGATTTGAGCATTCAATCAAGTATGCTCTTTGGTATATTCTATCAACGATGACGTAATCTCATGAGTACATATATACGGTATGTGATCTTCATGGGTGCAGTCTGGAATTGGGTACGCTATCTCATGAGTGTTAGCAATTCGGTATGTGATCTGGCCGCGTATTCTGCACTTTGGTACGCAATTACCGTGGGAGTATAGGCTATACTTCGTCATATTATCTCAACATATAAATATAACTTGCCCTATTTAAGCTCAATAAAATATTAAAAACACTGAAATGATTTCTTCATCACTGAACTTTAACAGCATCAGATAAAAGGAACAAAATTTCCTTATTTTAGAAAAAAAGTAACTATTTTCATTTCTTCAGCACGTCCTAAGTAAAATTCCTTACTAAGATCGCGAAGAGTTATGTTTGTCATAACTATCTTGAAGGGGACCTAATTTTCCTGCTTCATACATGTGTTTTTGATCAGAAGTTATGAGTTATAAGATTGATGAAGTTCAGACGGGATTAAGATTAAGAACATTCATTAGATTGCGCTTATGCCGAGGTCACAGTTAGGATGTGAGATCGCATACTACAAAGAAGTTTCTAGGTAGCCACTGCGCTGCCCAGGCCATTATTATTACTAACCTTAATAACCTGCAAATATATTTTTCTCAAAATTTAAAATTTTTACAAGTAAGAAAGCAACATTGAATTGTATTAATATCAATAATCTAAAAACAATTACTTTTAAGAAAATTTATACTAATTAGAAATCCCGTAAATGTTCAATCAGTCATTAAACTGTTTGAGTTTATTTATTGAATAAATACTTTAGAAAAACTCTTGTCCCTTATTTTTAAGTCTTTTTTTTTCTTTCGATGTCTCCTGATTAGGATACCCCAGGGCACTTCGCTTGATAAGACTATTGGCAGGAGAATTGGTGGATATTTGTGAAGACTGCGGAAGTCTCAATGCTATTGAATGAAGAACAGCTCCCCCTACATTGCTTGTTATCAGTCCTCTAAACCAAACTAAAACATCCTTACTTTACACCATTTATATATATATATACACTATAAAATCGGAAAGACGAAACAAAATGAACATAGATATAGTACTAAACTAAATCGGGACTTGATCATTTTTCAAGCGTATGATAACACGCTGTCTAATAACATTTTGTTTAAACGTACATTTATTTGTGGATGTATAATTTTTGTTTTCTCTGTGTTATAACTTATGAAGAATATTTTACAAAAAACCTAAACGTAACATTTGAGAATTTCATTTTAATCTAGAAAACTGTAGGAGTCCCGATTATTTTATATATATTCAATGTTTTCTTATCTCGACCACAAATATTCAACACTACTTTTCTTTATCAGAACCAAACATCGATAAAAAACAATAGTGTTGATATATACATAAATTGAAATGGTCATATTTATATATATATATATATATATATAATTATAAAAGAAAATCAGTTTAAATTTGAGGCCCTCATCATAGTAAAAGTTCACCCTAAAAAATAATGCATAGGATAGATATTCAATTTAACGATGAAAAGAAACTGAAAATTTTGAATTAAAGCTGGTCACAAATCCTGATAACAGAAAATGACTAATTCTTTACCTTAAAGATAAGAGATATCTGTATATATTTAATACAGATATAAAATTCGGTGCATCTTTGCATTAATATAGATGGTCTATACAGACAATAAACCAGATAGAATAATTATTAAAATTAAAAAGATTTTTTTTTTTTGAAAAATTACCAATTTATCTATGTTTAAAGTTGTTAATTTTCAATATTGATTTTTGGTTCTTACTTTTTAAAAATAATGGCTAATCTTACTACGGTGAAATCCTCATTTGTACATCAAAATATTAAACAAGAAAGGGTAGGTACAGGGAAACTGTCCAAATGTTCAGATTTCAGTCCAATTTTATCTTCCATGAAAGAAATAATTGAAATATATAGAGAAAATTTTCAAGCTGTAAGCTTGAATTGTTAGAAAACAATGCTTTATAAACTAGTGGTAAGAATGTTTAAACAAAGTTTAAAGTACTGGTTGTACTCTTTATAAAGAACATTATTAAATAATGAATCTCGATATATTATACAGAGGCACTGAGAGCAGGCATTGATAACTAAATTGAGTGATGGAGGAAACGCAGTCACTTTAACTAAAAAAAGACAATCCTGCATCTAATAAGTATTCGGTAATTCAATAAAGATATCCTGAATGTAAATATAAACCTGGCCCGTGTATAACATCATTATGCAAGAAATTCAATTATTTTATATGCAAGCAGGTCTTCAGAGCTAGTTAAACGAAATCCAGCTTAGCTTCCATACATAAATTATAATTTTTAGTTAAAAAAGACGAAAATACTGTTTTAGAAACTTAGTAACTTCAAAAGTATGGAACCATGCTTTAAAAAAAAATTGAACTCCAGAAACATTGCTGGGAGGGTACAGCTGAGGGCAGATGCCATCACGTGAGAGTTCTGGCACCGATAGCTCTGAGTGGATGCTTAGGTACCGATACCTCCGGATTGGAGCAAATGACCAGTGCTTTCAGATTTTAACAAAAACGCCCATGCCTCTTGGTCGGAGCGTAGGTTTACAGATCCAGGGAGGGCACAGATATAACATTTCAAATAATATTTTTACATAACCATCATAATAACTTCATAGATATTAACATGATGAGTCATAAAGAAATGAAACAGGTTAAATAACAATTACAAATGAATACAAAACTTACAGCATAACTGGCCAACTTGACAACCATAAAAGAGCAACCTTTCGGAACATCCAAGCTAATGATTTGTGTCATCAGGGATACAAGCACTCAATGTGCGTTGAATGAAAAAAATATTTAAATTAATTATAACACAATGTCATTTATAATAATTTACTGGATACCACGATATTGAATTGCTCATTAAAATAAGTGTACTTTTCAAAATCATATTTTTTTGTAACAAGTCTGGATTATAATTTGCAATCCAATCATAATGCTCACAGGAAAAAATCATTGTAAATCTATTAAAGTACAGATATTTTATTTTTTTCAAGTACTCCATATAAAATCTAGAAACAAACAACCTTTAGAGGAATCTATACAAAGAGCTGGGTGAGACTATATCTTAAGACTAATTTGGCATTCCCCACACACTTGGGGGAAAGTCAACCATTACTTGCATTGCCTCCAACAATAAAGTTACCATGTTTCATAAATTAACAAATGGTATAGGAAATGAATTTCCTAATTATATTTCCTCAAAATTGTATCAAAATAATAAATTCCCATCAAATACAGTTGACTTTGTTAATAAATTTACAGCAAAGGGGGGAAGGCAGGGGAGGGGAGACTAGCAATGAGGAGATATGCTGGTCCTCAAATATCTGATGTAACCTCAAGAAAAGCCACTGTGCTTCTAAAGGCGTTCTTTCTACACATTGTTATTCATATGGAGGCTTACCCTTAATACTCAGAATGACTCTATTCTTTCATTGTTTCAAACTGTATATATTAATAAAAACATATTTCCTACACACGCATAGGGTTGTTTATTTAAATCAACATTGACACTTGTTACCAATATTTATAATGAAGCAGTTGTCAAGAGATTATTGATTTTAAATGTGAGTCTCAAGTATGACGTATAATGCTTATGATGAGGTTAAGGGTCAGCAAAGAAGGGATTAAAGGGTTTAAGTAGGGTTCCACAGGCTGCATAAGGACTGCAGATCCCAGTAATAAATATTAAAGACATAAGGTAGTTCTAAATTCAGGGCATGTTGGTGTTCATGGTGAGAGAAATTAGATTGCGTATATAAACTGTCGTCAGTTCATACTGAGGAAGGAGATTATTGGATTGATGTTACAATGATACCTGGTGATCACATTATCATTATCCATGCATGATGCCTAGGTACAGGTAAGAACCTGGATTCGACTTAGCATTCAATACATTTCTGAAAGTAGCCTTGGTTCAGAATCATGTATACAATTCTGATAACAAAACACAAATCCGATCCTCATATCATGAAGTGGATCTCTAAGAGGTATAGAGGGGAGAGTGGTAAGCGTTCACGTAATACCCCCCCATCCTGGATTTCTACGCATTCGGGTAGGAAGGCTGGTTGAACTGCTGGTAACCTTCAGCTCCCGTGATAACCACATCCACCCAGATCCTCATGGCCTCGGGAGAAGGAGCCACCAGATGGTAAGTCCGTGAAACGCTCTTCACCACGAACGTAACTTTGGGGTTTGGTGACTTCACTGAGTTTTCATGGTCAACGTAAACTTCTTCAATGGCCTGAAATAACACAAAACATGTAAATAATAAAGTAATAAAAGGTATTTCACTATTGAGACACAAAAAAAACAACACAAAAACAGTTACTTTAATTATCAACTGATCTGGAATTAAGTCTGCACTTCTCAAACATAAAAACAACTAGCGTACCCCTTCCTCTCCAGGCGACAAAATGGTTGAAATAGTAAAAGCGAGTCTCGGAGTATTCTTTCTACTTGTTTCTGGTTTTAACATATACAAGACTACCCGTGACCTGTAGGGCCATCCAACCTTCCCTTTTAATGGAATCATGTTCACGTAAATGCAGATAAACTCTAAATTAATACATTTCTAATATAGCGGATAATGTACATTTTTTAAGACAGTTCTCTTCTATTTACAACATTTTTTATACGATTTGAATTTTCCAAAAAAACTTAAATGTTATCTTTTTTTTTGACCCTACTGATAGCAAAATGTAATTGGGCATGTTGAAATACTGGTTTATCTAAATGAACTAATACTTTCTGTAGAATCTCTTCTTGAGACTTATGAATAGTTATGGCAAACGCTAACTGAATTGGAAATTGAATCATTGAAAATGGAATGTTGTCCTCTTCAGGTAAATTCTTCTATACATTGGACAACATTATGTGCTCGGATAATCATCTCATTATTTTCATTCTTTCCAACTCAGGTCTTCATCAGGATTTATCAGATACCTAGAATATCTACCACCTTCTTCTTGAAGTTTCATATTGCGAGTTAGATGGAATTGAGTAAATTTGAGCCACAAGTAAGAATCTTTGATGCAAGGATTACAGACATCAGCGACATTTCCTCTCTTGACAGCTGGAACAAGTTGCCAATTCCTGAGAGCCTACAGACAATGCAATTTGTCATGAACTGCTTAATTTAGAAAGAATTAGTTTTATTAAGATATTTCCTGCACTTTTCGCAGCATCAGGAGCCTTATTCTATCACTTGTATTCAAATTGATATGTCAATAGAAGAAAATATAGGAATAAGACAAAGTGGATTTTGATTGCGGACTTAATTGTGTGCTGTTAATATTTTACTAATATTAATTTGATAATTTCTAAAACTTCTGTTAGCTATAATGGATATCATTTGTTGATATATTAAATAATTATTCCATATTCTCGTCGATTATTTATTAAATTTCCTCTTGCTAAATTTATTATAATTAAATCATTACCATTTAGATATATTTAATCTGTTGATGTTCAAAATCACTTTGTGGTAAAAAAATGGATAAGGCTTCATCTTTAGTTGACTAATACAAATCACACCATTTATATCAGGTTATGAAAGGGTATTGTAAGAAAGCCCCCACAACCCAGAGCATAGTGCGCTAGATTTCGAATGCAAAGATCGTGGGTTCGCTGCCACAAAATTACGTATATTTCATTATTTATTCAGACAATGCACGGTGGAAAGAAAACAAAAGAGATCGGACATCAGAGTTTTATAACTATTATAGATATATAACATTACACTCTAACCAAATGGCATCTAAAAATCACGAAAAGAAATGCACCAACGTAAGAAATGCAGGAATTGGACTAAGATCTTTCAACCAAAACAAATGGACATCGTCAGAGCAACATTTGAACTAAATACACTACTTCAAAGAACTAGTATGAATTCACAATAATTATGACGTAAAACTGGTTTAAGTTTAAAACAAAAAAAACAAAGCATAGTTTAATGTAGCTTTAAAAAAGAAATGAATATAAAAATTATATAGTAAAGAAATGAACATTTCAATATAAATTTCAGATTTACTATGTTTTTTATAAAGATACATGCACTAAAGATTTTTCATAACTAGTAAAATATTTACACAATTTCATTTTGCACTGTGCCGTTAGATCTATGAGGCAGTAAAATGGTAAAATGGTAAAATGAAGTAATAAAAGGCGAACTTAACAATGGAGACTGCTTATAAGCACTATTGTTTAATGGTTGTTTAACTTGTTTATCCTCTAACAGGGTTACTAATAAGGAATTGTTAGAGTTGAGTCATCTTTTGACTCAAGTATAAGGGTGTTTGATTAAAGTTGAGACAATAAAAATGAACACCGCACACCAGCAAGTCTAGCCTATCTTAATCAAAACAACCTCTCCTTTATACCACCTACTATATTAAAGCGTGCAAACTTTCTAATGAAAAGAAAAAATAAATTCATTTATATAACCTAAACAAAACACTAAAACACATTTAAATAATTATTAATTGTTTTATTTGTAATTAAGAAAGAACTATAATACTAATATAATTAACCAAAAAACACAGATAAAAACAATGAAAAGATGTGATAATAAATGTAATACCTTATAAAGATTGTAGGAGTCAGATCGGTAGGTTCTAATTAAAATTATGTTCTGAGTAGGTTATATCGTTGCAACAATAAAGTCCAGGGTATTAACAGAATAAATATTGAAAAGAACCAAGATGAGAAAAGGATTAGGAGCATAGTATTGACTAGATTGATGCCTACGGCTTTTTTACCTTTTCTTACTTCCTTCATGCGTTATTTGATGTTCATATTGCTTCTCCTGCCTTAAATTTTCTACCCATTTAATCTCGTAACACTTTAGATTCCACTGTAACATCGATATAACCTGCTAAGAACACAAGCTCAGTTAAAACTTACAAATCCTACACTCTTCGTAAGTATCATTATTTTGTTATCACTTCTTATCATTGATTCTATTTTTTTGCTAACTTTTTTTTCATGCAGCCATAAAAATGAAATTATCGAAAGGTTGGATTAAACGGTTGAGCTTCTGACCAGATAGCCATCAAAATGTTCAGCACAATTGGCTGCTGTTAATAACTTCCATTATTCCAAAATATGGGTTGAATGTACAATACTAATATTATAAGTGTAATACTAATGAAGAATAGCTATAATTCAATTCTCCACATATGTCGCATTCTGCTTTCATGTCACTAAAGAATTTCTTAACTAACCGTAGCTATGTTCAAACTCCCAATACGAAGTGTTGTTTCATTGGGCGTGGTTACTTAGACAGGTGACATCAGATTCCGCTGGTACGTCTGATAATAAAGTTAAAATGGGATTGGTGCTTCACAGTTAAAATTAGGCACCGATTCATAGAATCCTATAAGTATGGTACATGGATAAGAAAAACTGTGCATAACTTCGGTTTATTTGTCATTAATAAATGAGGACATGTTGTCCCTAGGGTTTATTTATAAGTAAGGCTTTAAAATAATAAGATAATCAATTGAAAATTTAATTATAAGCCGTACATATATTATGCATAATATATACATACCATATATAATATTTGGCACATTGGTTATTTGGCAGCAACATTAGTTAAGGACGACCATTTCAAATCCAAGTTAATAAGAGTATTTATAAAAAGCGATGTGTAGTGCAATATAAATGCATCCAAATGAAAAGATACCCATGCCTACATATCCCGATCATGGAAGTAATTACTAAACATGAGTGTTTATAAATTAATCATATAAACCTCATTAGGCTTAATTAATTAGCAATTAACGTACAAGAACTCTTTGGTTGTTGATAAGAGTTAATGCAAGATGGATGTCATAAAACACTAAGTCGGAATTCAGAGTCGCAAGTGGAATGCCACACTAGTTGACAATCATGCAGAGTAGTTATCAAATCACTGTTAACCACTTTCTTTTTTAAAGCAGTCAGTTACATAAATCACCTCAAAATGTATATAATACTACCATAAATGAATGGTCTACCTATAAATTTACGACAGTCCTTTAAGCAGACTAATACAAAATACAAAAAAATGTGAAAGGGAAGACTAATAAATAAAGATGCTATGGTTAACCAGCCAGGTAACATTCTTATACCTTTATAACTAATCAGTACAGTGACAAACTCGGAATTTCCCTTTCAGAGCTCTTGAAAAAGAAACAGTTCCTCAGAAACACAATGGAGAAATTTGTCCATAAATTAAAAGGATGAGTAAATAATAAGATCTTCCAACCAAAATATCTGGTACTTCATCAGAGTCCTACTTGAATGAAGGATCACTCTGACGAAGACCACTTGTTTTAGTTTAAAAATTTTAGTCACATTTCTGAATTAATTACTGTAACTTTAGAGGTTGATTTTTACTTCAGGTGTTATTTGTAAAATTTTGTTGTATATTTACTAATTTCACTGTTTTAAATTCAAAGTTACATTTGAACGTAACAAAAAGTACATTTGAAATGAAACTTTATTAATAAACATTTAGGTGTAAAATCATGCGGGAAACCGTTGTTAAAGACCTCACTTGACTCACTTTTAATAAATAACGCTGTAGATGATTGAATTTCAACTCATCCGCAACAAATGTCTTCTTCATAATTTTACAACTATGAACACTTTAATTAAATCTAAACTTGTTTGTTTTCACAAAAACATCGCGAAGCTTTATAAATGGTTCAAATTTATGAGGCACATCAAAGAGACTAGATTTATGGTAATATCCAAATGTTTATTACTAGAAATCTTGAGGATTCTTATAGTAATAACCCTTTAGATATTACCATAAAGGTCTGCGATTACTCATCATGGTGACATCTAAAACTTGTAACTGAGACAAATAACTACTCCACAAGCAGGAGCTACCTGTAGTGTGAAAAGAGGCAGCTACAGAACCTGTATTTGAACCGGTAGTAAAATGTTCGGTTTCGGAAATATTTCATGGGCACATCGGAGATTGATATGTTAATTCTCAACATATGCATATGCAGTCAACCTTAGTAGCTTCGTAGCCACCAGGCGGTCATCAGTCTTTTGAAGACTCATGGTATAATACTCCGAGCAATATAGCAGAGATTCGAGAAGTGTTCATAAATACTGTTTCCTTTAGTCATCATGGTAATGATACGGTTGGTACATTATATGGTTACAGGAATTCTGTGAAACACATCAGAACAGTCTTATTAACCATGGTGCAGCCTAAAGGCTAAGCTAATTATACTCGTACCTAAAATGTAGAGACATGGTGTCCTAATGAGGGCCGAGAACATATACCTAACCTACAAGGGTGCTTATGCGGACTATGCGGTCACATCAGACAAATAACCGGTGCACCAATAATATTAATTTTTATGTTTTACATAAGGAAAAACAATCATATTCAACGTTAACCCACATAACTTTGGTTCTATTAATTTCACATTTTCATTATTTGTTAACTTAGTTTACAATACATGAACGAGAAGAATTCGTATCAATCAAAATTTTATAAAATTCTAAAATAAATTTAGTTTTATAGAACAAATTTGTGGTGAGCTTTACATTTTTGAAAGGCTATTATGAATAGGTTTATAATTTTAGAGTTCTATTTACCTGAAAATAGGCTCCACCGCGGAGTTTCTTCTCTGATTTATCAGAGTAGTAAGCTAGGAAGCGTTTGGTTCTATCGAAGACAAACCATCGTTTGTTCCAGCGAGGCCATCGAGAAGCAAGCTTGTGGAGGAAGCCTCGGCAGGACGTCGAGTCGAGAGTGATGTGAGTACATAGGTCGACTTGATGGCCTGCCTCTGTGATGTGTTGCCTTAAGTCTAGATGAGAACTGCTGATCGGCAGGTACCTCGTCAGTGGCCTCTGAAAATGTATCACTTTTCAATAGAAATCACATGTAAACACACATTAGAATTAGTAAGAATTTATACTCAGGGGGGGTCAGGGTGGTCCAACGGCTTACGTACTCACGTACTTACGTATTGTCTCTCGGAGACAATGGGCTCAGAGTAAGCTATCGGCCCTAAACTTGTACGATGTCATGCACTCGTAAAAACTAATTCCAACTCTAAATACACTACGTCAGGTAAAATTTAGGACTCTCAATGTTCACTGTGTGGTATCAGAAAGGGCTAATCGTTGATGTGTTATCTTCCATGGGATGGCCACTACAACCTAACCTTACCTATAATCTACTCTCTTAAACTACAGCTGTTATTCTTTATTAAATAATTCTATTAAGTTAAAGCATAAACATCACTGATTCCATTAGGGACTACAAAAATTATACACATCTTTAAAATAATCTCTTAAGAATAACAACATATATTATTGAACTTTTAATTTGAATATCACTGGTTTCAAGATATCATGAGGTTCCATGATAATTCATAATTACCATTTGATATTTCATGATGAGATCTGAATTTGATGATGAAATGATTTCTACATGTTATAAATGATTTCAGCAAGTTATCAATTTTGCTCAATATTGCTTAATTTCTGATGCGTCAAGAAATATAAAAATCTAAAACTCATTCAATGATACAATAAATGACAAGTTATGTTTTCTTTGTTTAGGAAAAGTGAGTACGAATTATCTGTCATTTATTTATTTTTTTTTTTACAACAGGGCTTTACAAGCGCCCTTGAGTCTGCTATTTTGGCTTAAAGCAGTTCCAAGCATGACAGTGGGTACCAGGCTAGTTCAGTGTCAATGTGCACGGCTTTGAACTGGTAGGTAAAGGTTCGATACCCACCCTGGCCCCCGATTAATTCACGTGGGATGTGAACAAATCTGAGCACATCAAACCTCGGAGAGGATGTTAAATTGTTGGCCACGAGTTTGTACGATTTCAGGTATTCACTATAGATCCCTATTCTAAATACACTTGATTTAGGCAAAATTTAAGACTACCAATGTAAATTCAATGGGAGAAGCAATATTCCCTTGAGGAATCACCGTCGGAGGACTGACTTTGTCAGTACCTCAAACCCTCTACAAAAAAAAAATTATAAAAATTGTTTGTTTTACTCTAATAGTGTAAAAAGCTTATATATATTGTGCCGAGGGCCGCACAAAAGTACGTGTTGGACTTTTGTTGGACATCCGCATGTGTCCACGCGGGCCGCAGGTTGCCTGCCATGCTGGGTCTAGCTCCTCGTTGGAGCTATCAAGCCACCACGTTTCTCATCTCCCGCATGAAAAGTTATGAGCATGTGACAATATAATATGTGTTTCGTAGTATGAGTAACAAAAACCTGCAACAAATAGCCATTTTCTCATCATAACGAAAATGTAATTTCTAAGCTAAGCAAACATGTTTGATAGATAGTATGGTGTTGAGATAAGTTGAAATTCTTTTTAAAAGTCAATGAAAAACCAGCAGCTCGTGGCGATGCAATTAAAGAAAGGCAGATATGAATTACAAGGCAGCAGTTATACCCAACAGGTGCAAAAGAACTCAGTTAAAATAGACCAATCTGTGAGGAACACTATTTATAGGCGTCCCTAACGAAGTCGTTCTTAATGGGGGTATAATAACGAAAAAAAAAAGGAATAACTTGCGCGGATTAAGAATTAAGAAAGGAAAGGCAATAAAACAAAGTCTAAAGTTAGAAGTGTCAGCTGCTGGGACTTGCTAAATCACATTTCACTTCACAGGCACGTGGTCACAGCTCTCTGAAACACCTTACTGATAGAACGCAGAAGGATTAAACATGAGTACGTTAGCATCTCATAACTTTAATATTTATAGCAATACTAAACATCCAAGTCCCATTAATATGTTCATATTTATTGTAATCTAAACCAAACGTTCCTCGTCAAATTTACTCTATTAATTCCAAAACATTCTATTATCAATAGCCATTCAAAAGTCAAGTTGGGAAGAAAAGAGTAGGGAAGAAAAGTCAAGATCAGCGAAGTCTTCATTCTGACAATACACCTCATAACCTCTCCAATAGTGACAACTTTTTGGACTGTGATATTACAAAATAGAAGTGCACCACTATTGACATCGGCAACAAAGATATGCAACAACATGATAATAATAGGAACATCAAACAAAATAAAAGAATTTATGAAAAAAATACGTTTCTATCATTTAGTGTTTATCCTTAGCATATCCCTCTTAACAGGAAGATGCAGCTAAAGCAGGAAGAAGACTAAGTGTTGGAAACGTGTTGCCTTTCCTTAAACTTTTTTTCAACCAACATGACTTCCTCAGTCCATCGCCTTCTCTGTAATCAATTGTAAACTCAGGGAGAATACAATGTGATCGAAACGTGTTGTTCATGTTAAAACTTTCTTTGAACCAACGCGACATTGCTCGGCCACTCACCTTCTGTTCAACCCGATGTACACAAAGGAAGAGTTCCAAAAGTTTAAAACACGTTATTTGTGAGGAAATTTATGTTAGTATTCCTATCGTATATAAATGTCACTCAATGAGTTTACAAAAATTACTGAGATGGAAGGCATATATAAGAGATGAAATAATTCAGAGATTGTACTTTTTAACATGGAAACCTACTTAGAATATGACCGTGAAACTATAGAACAATAAAAACATGCATAACCCAATAAAATAGTGACATTCAGTAGAAGAGCTATAAGATTAAAAATAGCCATAGAATTTAACAAGTTGCTCATAAAAGATGATCGTTTCATAAATATACAAATTTATACAATCTATAAATTATGATAAAAGAGTCAATAAATAAAGGTCCATAACCTGCAGGTCTTGGCTACATGCTTTTGAGATTTATTTGGGTAACTACTAGAATATAGAAGTTACGAAATATTTTTAACCAAAGGGATAGATCTACGAAGATGAAGTTCACAGAAGACTTTATAACGAGATACAATCTTAAGATTCATCTTGTCAGACTCAACGAGACAAAAAAGTTTTTAACTCGTTAGCTAGAGAAAAATTTGGTATAAAGCATTAAGTTGAGATCAGTACAGATTACATGATAAAATTCTAATCTCTCATTTCTTTACTCTAACCCATGAAGACGAGTAAATTTATAAGTAGAACATGGAGATTTTGCGCTTTCGGTTAGCTTGATGGTCTATGATACCGAAGGTTTTGCTTTAGTAATAAGCCAAAAATATCACTGTACTACATTCTTCACAAAGAACATATAACCATCAGCCCCAACCAAGTACAAGGGAGTATTAAACAGTTCTCTTTACTTTACAATAAGCAAAGTATAGCCATCATTGAAAAATTTCATTTTGACAAATTTCGTTTTTGTCAAATTTATATATATTGAGAACACACAGCATTTTTTTTCTTATGATTGGCTTCGTATGCTGGGTGGTTGTTTATAGGAAAATTTTACGAACATTCTATAAGCTGGGCCGTTTGACAAATCTTGTTGATATTTGATGTCCGGTTTGTTACGATATAGTAATCAAATAGATATAACTGCACAATGTGTCCGAAACGTGGCGTTCATCAAAAGACTTCTTTTTAACAACATGCCATCCTGGTCTATCACCTCACCATAATTATTTTATAAGAGTAATAGACATTTATTTCACAAAAATAATTCCAATTAGTTAATAAAGAATTTTTTACTTTACTATAAGTAAAGTATAGTGATCGTGAAAAAATTCGATCTCGAGATTTTGACGGAATTACATGTTTTGAGGTCCCAGAAGTCGTTTTATGACGTTTTTACGATGATGTCTGTGTGTGTGTGGGTGGGTGGGTGGGTGCGTGGGTGGGTGCGTGTGTTAGCATTGCTTGTTACCACGCTACGGTCCAGAATCTTTGATGGATCAAGTTGATATTTTACACAAAAATAGGCCTCATAAAGACGAAGATCCCTATTGTTTGGGAAGAATTATGCATGATGGAAAAGTCAGTTTTTTTGCCAAAAACTGTTTTTTGGCCAAAAACTGTTTTTTTTAAAACATTTATTTCTCCTAAACTGATAACCCTAGAGTTTTGAAATTTTGACATTATCTTTGAAGTTACAAATGCAACAAACGAAAAATATATTCAGAGTTTTAAGACAACAAAAAATATTTTTTTTT
Source organism: Hermatobates lingyangjiaoensis (assembly GCA_026182355.1). NCBI lineage: Eukaryota > Metazoa > Arthropoda > Insecta > Hemiptera > Hermatobatidae > Hermatobates > Hermatobates lingyangjiaoensis. Next base: position 3,138,970 of record JAPFBL010000008.1, on the reverse strand, counting down.
CAATAAAATGTAAAAATTTTGACTTATAAATCAATCTCAAACCTTGTGAGAGCGATACAAGCCATACTGTTTGACGGACAAGAATGAAACTATGCCTACAAATAGAACATTATATGGCGAATGAGTTGAGATATTTTTTTTTGAAATTACATTCGCTAAAGGGGCGTTACAGTACGATTTGTGTTTTCAGAAAATGATTTTTTGACGCAAAACGGCTCGTTAAAAAATAATGAAAATTTGACCAAAAATGGAACAAAAAATTAGCAATTCATAAAAAAAAAATCATGAATGTTTAATTACGGGAAAGAGCAATAACGATATAAAAACTCTTTGTTTATCTTAGACTAAGAGATCACTTGCTATACTTGTCGAATTTTTTGTATTTTTTTACATTGTTTACATTGACTTAGAAATTTTTTGAGCGAATCCACTGAGATAAAATTGATGTTTCTAATGGAAAAATGAAAATATATTATTGACTTATAAGAGATGTAAGAGGAATAATATTGTGCAGGTAAATGATAACACTCATTAAAAAAAAATTCGTATATATGTTATTTGACAAAGGGGAAGGAAAATGGTCTTATTAAATACTAAGAAGCCATAAAATTCCCAGTATAATAATTCTGTTAAAAACCAAAAATGTAAAAGATAATTCCAAATATAAATCTTTCGTTTAGAGATTAATAACTGTAATTATCGTACATCTTTAATTAACAAATCACCTTAAAACAACATTTTCTTCGCTCTTTAAGAAGTTTTTCAGAGAAAAAAAGAGTATTTTACTGTTTCAAATTTGAAAATTTTACATTAATATTCAATGAAGAAGGATGTCAAGTAAACTATGTAAGAAATCTACTGGCTATTTGAACAATAGCCATGTTCTCTTGTAGGATACTATTTCGTTTCAAGAAATGTTCATTTTGGTTTTTCAAAAATGTTATTACTGCTGTAGTTATACTAATGAAATTATTTGCAAATAATAAATTATTTGTGATGTACAAAAATAAGCCTATAAATTGATATGTCCTTCAATCACTATCTGTACTACCTCAGGAATGACAGGCTAATAATTATATCCCATTTAGATGTTTACGTTATGCTTAAATGAGACGTTATGTTTTATATACTCAAGAAATTTGACATTAAGTTACTTATAGGAAAGTAGAGTGTAGGCCACTCCAGATTTTTTTTTGATACGCTCATGAATATAAAAATAAGTATGTTTTTAAATTGTGAAACTAGGCCTACTTCGAGTACTTACGCTATAACGGCTAATATTGTATCCGTTATTTCACGAAATTCTAGAAAACTTAGTTACCACTAGCACACATCCCCGTCTTTGGCGGAATCAAAAATTCCATTATACTTGGTATTCTAAAATATTATTAGAAATTATAAAATAGTAGAAAATACCACTATTTGTACAGTGTTAAGCAAATGCCTCTGTATACAACACATTAGCTGTCTGTCCTTCAGGTTCATAGAAGAACAAACAGTTGGAACCTCAGACTCTTGAGTAAGCAAACTACAGTTGACCATGTGAGAATGCTCACTTCAGTTCTTGCTTTTGATAAAGTTTCCCCTTGCGACTTAGTTAACGTCATTGCGAAATAGACACTGACGGGATTTTGCAATCGTTTGAACGGAAACGTATAGTGCCTCGGAATCAATGATACTGCTCGTTCACAAAACTATTTATTCTGAATAGATAGTACATCTTCAACTCTGGGAAACACCTTTTCAATGATCTCAAATACGCAATATATTCACATACGGAAATGAAATTAAAGTCAACTAACAATACCTACTTGCTACACCTGTGTATTTTCAAATTAAAGATGTCTGTGAAGTTAGCAAAATACAGCTTAAAAGTTCATAACTTCACTTCTACGCTAAATTTTCAATCCATTCAGAGCCTATATTTTAAGTTAGACATACACAAATCTAGTGTCAAAGTTTTAGTTCACTATGTCTCATGGTGACTGAGTTTACTTGTGACAAACGTGTTTGCTTTAAATGTCCATAACTTCATTTCTACGTTGAATTTCCAATCAATTCAGGCCCTATATTTTAGTTAGAGATACACAACTCTACTGTCAAAGTTTCAGCTTGATATATCTTATGGTGGCTAAGTTTACTTGTGACGAAATTTTGAGGACAAACCGACAGAAATTTTTCTAAGGGTGGATTCGGTTTCTCTATGTAAAGAAAATTGAAATGAGTCAGTTCTAGGCATCGTGCAGACAAAACTTTCATTTATTTATATAGATATGACGTATTGTCTTAAATTGAATACTGAATGATGAAAACTGCATTCCACCTTTAGTCACATTTCAGACTGTGCTATAAAAAAATTCACACTTTCGTTATAACTGACAACATGTATATACACACACTAAAATTAATCAAAAGGGTAAATTGATTATTTAATGAATTAGCTTGATAATAGGTTTACTTATAGTAAAGTTAAATACTGACTTCAGCAGATTTTTTTATTAGTTATTTCTTTTTTTATTTTATCTCATATTTATAAAAAATCTCTACACAGATACCATAGAGAGTTATATACTCCTCCCAGTGTGATTATACCTCACAAATGTCACTGTTATTTTGAAGTCAGAAATTAATGTCGACTACCGTAGTTACCCTTCTTAAATCTATTTATTTGTATTGTCAAATCTCCGAATCTTCAATTTTTTTTTTGTAGTGGAAAGAAAAAAAAAAGAATGTCGCCTGGGGTGATATAAGTAGGATAGGGTGGATGAGGGAAAATTTGAAAGTCAAATACCTTAAACTCCCATCTGTAGATCGATTTTGAGTGAGTTGTTGGCAAGATATGAACCCATTTGGTATGTCATTTATTGATCAATTATCACACAATGTCTTCAGCAGCATACAATTAAATATACCACTAATTGATGACCGTTTTTACTCCTAGTAAGGATAAAAAGAAACTACTCGTACATTCTATCAGTTAGTATCTTAGGTCCATGAATCATAATGGTGGGATCCAAGATTCATCCATGGATAGCAAATGCCAAAAAAAAAAAATTATTCTACAAAATACCCTTCTATCTCTAATCGAAATCTATAAGACTTCATTCCTTTCATCATGGGAGACTGTGAGCAGTTTAAAAATATGTTTTCAACCTTGCAAAGTGTCATACGAAGGACTATTTATTTCATTAAGAGTAATAACTTAATCAGAATTTACTTTCCAAAGAAAAGAACGATAACCACACTACAGTTCAATAGCCTATCCTTTCAATAGCCTAGTTTCCAGAAATCAAATAAATTTCCTATATTATAATATTATTTGCTTATAAAATTACTTAATACCATGTCTACATTTACCCAATATACCAATGATATAATAGTTTGTTTAAATATTTTTTATCGTCCATGAAAAAAAAGTAAAAAAGCATTAAAACATAAGTGATTTTCACCAAAAGAGCAGTTGTTAACTTCATAAACAATAAAAAAAAATTGAAATTTATATAAGAATAGTTAAAAAGTATGACTTTTGTTAATAAATCAAAAACAGACGAATGAACGGAATAAGAAAGTATATTTTAAAATTCATTAATTGTAATTGCATCCATTGTGTCTCAAAAAAAGAATGTTGAACTTCAACAAATAGAATTATGATAGTTACAAATGGAAACTCGTAACAACCCTGCTTAATAAAATCAATTTATTAAAAATGTTCATCAATTTTAAAGAAGCTAAATGAGAATCTTTCCCAGGATTGGATTATGTCTAGATACGAAGATAATCGACCCAATACTGAAAAGGTGAAGTGCAGGTTTTGAGATTTTATATTTCATAATTCATATTTATACTATTATTATTACATTGAACATATTATTTCTGTATAAGTTCACATATATTGCATTATTGTTTACTTGTATTTTAAATATTATGTACCATATGTATATTAGTATTAGTTGGCAGCGAATTCTCATTTAAACATATTTGATTGAAATAAACGGCAGCTTCTGCATTCACGACTTTAATACTTTTCCTTTCCAGTCTCCTGGATATTTCTTTTTGAGCGAAGGGAAGTTTCGTCAAAGAATGTCATTAGGACAATTTTTGTGGAAACTTCCCTCCACTCAAATAGAAATAGTCAGGAGACTGGAAAGGACGAGTATTAAAGTCGTGAATGCGGAAGCTGCCGTTTATTTTAATCAAATATATATATGTATAATCAATAATAACAGTTGATTATATAATCAAGTGTATTCAAAATAAACTTGATGTAATAGATGGATTAATTTACCACAATGAAACTAATTTGGAAACAGTGCTCTAAGGCCTTTCGTCAACACATCATAAGAGAGTAAGTGAACTAAAAAATAATAAATACTTGTTAACCTAGGTTGATTGAAGTCTCTAGAATTGTTGGTAACCCTGAACGTGTTTACTGACAAAGAAAATCATCATCTGTTTAATTTTGAGCTGATCAAAACTTCATCCAGTTAATAAAGTAGTAGGCTATTGTTCATTAATTTCTCATAAAGAACGTTTATAAGGAATTAATGAACAATAGCCTAGGACTTTATAAATTGGATGAAGTTTTAATTAGCGGAATAATTAAACAGATGAAGATTTCTTCATCATTAAACATATTCAGGGTTACCAACAATTGTAGAGACTTCAATCAACCAGGTTAACAAGTATTTATTATTTTTTAGTTCACTTGCTCTCTGACGATGTGTTGACGAAAGGCCTTAGAGCCTTGTTTCCAAACTAGTTTCATTGTAGTAAATTAATCCATATATATCAATGATCAAACCACATTTAGAAATGGGAAAATAAGACTAAGATCGTTCAACCGTAACAAGCGGTCTCGTCAGAGGCAAAAATCCAACTGAAACACTAGATGTAGAAAACATCTGGTGAGGGGTTAAGAAGAGTGGGAGGGAAGAGTTGTATTTTAAAAGGGTGAAAGCGCAGGAAAGGACTAATGCCCAGAAAGGGATGTTTGGGAAACAAAGGAGTCATCAGGGACCAACCCCTCACCAGATGTTTTCTGCATCTAGTGTTTCAGTTTGATTTTTGACTCTGACGAAGACTGATTGTTACGGTTGAAAGATCTTAGTCTTGTTTTCCTATTTCTTGTTGTGGTTTGATCATTGATTGTGATTTTACGTGTTTATGTGAAATCTTTTTAATCTATATATATATAATATATATATATGAGTAGGTATCGCACATGGTATTTCTAAAATCGATAACAAAAGATTAATCAATAAACAAACATAGTGGAAAACAACTAAGTTTTCAATGATTAAGACCGACAAGTAAGAATGTTGAAAAGATCATCTGTTTTCCCATTTCTTATTGTGGTTTGATCATTGATATTATATATATTATAATATTTATTAATATATATATATATATATATATATATGATCAAATCCACAATAAGAGAATGGGAAAACAAGACTAAGATCTTTCAACCGTAACAAGCGGTCTTCGTCAGAGTCAAAAACCCAACTGGTTTTCCAGTTGGGAAATAAATTGATTGTTATTTCACGTGTTTATGTGAACTCTTATATATATATATATATCAATGATCAAACCACAATAAGAAATGGGAAAACAAGACTAAGATCTTTCAACCGTAACACCGCTTGAAGACCGCAACTTAAGTAACTTCGACGAAGACTGCTAGTTACGGTTGAAAGATCTTAGTCTTGTTTTCCCATTTCTTATTGTGGTTTGATCATTGATTGTTGTTTCACGTGTTTATGTGAAATCTTTATATATATATATATATATATATATATATATATTGGTTCTTGATCATTTTGGCTTTCATTTTGGAAACTTGAAAGCGCCCACCGATCGATTAAAATTTGTAGAAAGGTGTTAAAAAATTTGAGATTTGTAGATGAAATGTGTTAGTAAATAACAGAAACCTCTGTGGTTCACAGAAAGCAATCAGTAAAGCAAACCAAAACACCAAGATGAAATATTAAATACATTATTGCAATGCATTGTATTTACTTTGTTAATAAGGTCAACTAAACCTTCTTATTAGTCAACCTAATACTAAATTAAATGCCATTAATTAGATCTAGTTCACTCAGGCAACTTGTTGAGACAAAGTTAATAAGTTACGTAATTTGGAAATTACGAAAGTGGTTGAGTCATGAAGATTTAACCATGTAAGTAATAAATTTGTTATTATTGATTTTTATTTAGTATTAGGATTAGTACGGATCATTGATCATTCATCATAGTACGGATTATTTATTTAGTACAGATTATTAAGTATTCTTTAGGTTAGCATTATTGTTAATCAATATATCAAAGAAATAACAGGGCAAATCCCAAAATACAAAAGGTGTCACAATGAAGATGACGATTAGTCAAATGCTACGTTTGGTTTAGTAACGATTTGAAAAATAAGAAAATTAAACTGTTGGAAAGGCGAGTAATAAATAATACGGGAGGCCTGTCACGAGGGGGAGTAATGCGTTGACCACGCGTCATATACCGACTACAACACCCACCAAACAGTGCGTATTTTTGTTCCTGCCCAACACCTCTTGACTGCCCCTATTGTCTCCCATCCAATTTTCTATTTATTATTTCTTTATTCAGCAGTAATAGTGATTGCTGAAACAAAAGAACTCAATATTAATATACTTTTAGGAATGAAAAAAGAATGTCTACACTGGTGCTCGACATACCAGTTCAATTCGTTGTAGACCTGGAACTCTATTCAGTAATAATGGGAACCTACTGAAAACCTAAACTCTATAGTAATATAATTTCAGAAATGAAAACCTAAAGTAGTAGTAGTAGTAACTACAATTGAATGCACTCATTCCCACATGCCATGCACTAAATCTGCTCACAATAAGTGAAATATTATAATCAACTATTAAACTACTAGACTCTTTGAGGGTTTCTGATCAAAAACTTAACTCTGTCTTCCAAAGTTTTTAAAATTTATATTTCATTTATCAAGGTTACAAGGGAATATATAATTTATGATTAGTAACTAAAAAATATTGGATTAAAATATCGAAAAAATATAATAACCGTAGAACTAAAATCTACGTTCTTTAAAAAAAATTCATAATAACCCTTAGAGAAGTATGTATCAATTCAATTATTTATAATTTCCTAAAATTCGTTATAGGATAAAAAGTCTTTCACATAAGCAAATTTTCTTCTCGAGAATGGTGTATGGACAGATTGAACTAGATTTGTAACCAAACTTTTCTCCTTTACTAATTTTTCAACAACGTGCAGAGCATACAGTACATCAAAGGCAATACGAACGACCATAATGACAGAGCCACCTGCATATATATCATATTTTACTATATATATAAATCACTGCATATATTACTTTGAGTATCCAGTAAGTCTTTCATTACTTGTTCTAAATTAAAAATGTGATGCTGTTTTTGGTATTTTATATACTACACGATATCCGTTTCAAGAGCAGGCATCAATTTTTAGAAGTACTATATGATTCAGTCATGTAAACAGACGGTAATTAGATTTACACTGTGTGTTGACTAACGTCAGTCAATCCAAAACGATACTAATTTCATTTGAATAGCTAATGAATATTATTTGATTTGAAAAAAAATACAGTAATTGAAATTCATTTTTCCTTGTATATACAGTACTGTTAATATAACTTCATTAAAAATAAAAACGTGAAATTCCCTTTAAAGAAAATTAAATTCCCTTACCTCTATATGAAACAAACTTAAAATCAATTTGATCTGGGTAGTTTCGTTCTTACTAAACAACATTCAAACTCCAAATACAAAAACAATTAAGTTTAAAATTAAAGCTCTACATCTATAGTTACCACTCCTACTTGAACGGAGGTTATGTTTACATTTTGTCTTTTTTTTTAATCAAATATCGGAAAATATGTATAACTATCTGCATAAAAAAGTATTATCTTGTTGAAAACCAAGTTATACTATCATAAATCCCAGATGTTCTAGAAAGGAAGGAATAATGGCCAACGAATCTAAATTTTCAGTAGTAATAGAAAGTCCTGTGTTATACTCACAAAATGTCCAAAAAGGCAGGGATTGACAACAACGAAATTACCTTTTAGTACTGGTAAAATGTCATCAACTATAGCAAAATGTGTCCAAGATGGCAAGGATTAACCTCGTTACTTTTTCAGCACTGATAGAAATTTTTTACCATATCCAGAAAGCGCCCAGAAAGGCAAGGTATTTGGCCAAAAGTGCCCAAAAAGGGAAGGATTAACGGCAATCTAATTAGCTTTTTTTAGAAGTGGTAGTGCGAGTTATCAACTATGACCCAAAGTGTTCAGGGGGAATCAGGTTGAACGGGAACGTAATTACCTAGCTAGCAGTTGCAGAAATGTGTATCAATAAAATATTTTCAGGGAGCCGGTCCAAAGAATATGAAGATTTCAAATGATTCACAGAAGAATGATTTTGAGAACAACAGATTTATAGAGAAAAATCACTGTATTGAAAAACTAAAAGGAATGCTGGAAACAAAAACTGTTTTCGGGTGAAGTTGGTATTTGAATTGGGTTTATATTTATAAAGGAACACAACGGAATGAAATTTAGTAAAAAGGGTTTATCCGAAGGGGATGGGAATAAGCTGTATGTATACGCGGGTGAGTAGGTGAGAATGTCACGATTTAATGGGGATGATTAGGTGAAGTGAGGTACTTATTGGTGTAGAGACGGCAGTGAATCACAGCGCAGCATGGCCGGCAATAATAAAGGCTGAATTATGTCCGGTGTAAATACGACTGGGTCCCTGTCTAAAGTGTGCCTGTCCCAGGAGTAGTATCAGATTCGGCGTAAAGTTTTGCTTTGCCACTGGCCCCAATTGGAGCAGGCTTGTCAGCCGGAGCCTGTTTTGTTTTGATATACTGGCACAATTACAGGCAACACTTGGGCCTCCTCGATACACATCTACATCGATCATTCGTCTTGCTGCGCCCCCTCCGAGCATTCATCACGCCAATCCCTCCCTTAACACAGATAACGCCTCATTTCACTCATTTTTTTTTTAAATACAGACTTTTTAACAGCCCTGCTTCCATTGGAATAAATTGATCACGTTTGAAACTACGATATCAGGGACCGAGAGTTTCCTTCACAAAAACGCTGAAAACGAAACAAACTACCAATAACTGTAAAAACAAATTGCTCAGGACTCAATCTTATACGAGGGAGGCGAGAGCCAAGTAAATGTAAGAATCACATCAGTGATTGGTATTAATTCATCAAAATTATTATCAAATTTAACTACTTAATATGTTTGCTCTTAATTACACTCCTTTTTTTACAGTTGCGCCCATAATTAATCACCTATACTAATTAGAGGAAAAAACAACATAGTCAGAGAACAAAATTGCACTAATTTTAGTAATATTCAAACCACATATTACGTTGATTGTACATTGAAAATATATATATATATATAACAGATTCAATAATATATCGACCGTTTGATAGAAAAGGTGTGTTCGGTCAATAAGTTCGGTCTCTAATCGGGGTTCGGTCAATTTTCCAGGATAAAAAATCAAACTCTCGTTGCCAACGTTTCAGTTTTAAATAAAACCGAAACGTTGGTAACGAGAGTTTGATTTTTTATCCTGGAAAATTGACCGAACCCCGATTAGAGAACACACCTACTATAATATATATATATATATATATATATATATATATTTCTTATATTTTTCCAAAATACGAAATTTTTTCTTCAACTCAGAACTCAACTTAAAAATTAATTCACCATAATTTCTTGTTTTATTATTGAACATGTTTCGGTGTACGTTCACCATCTTCAGCAAAACACACGATTAATTACAATTACCTTAACAAATGAATCTAATAGTTAAATTTCGTATTTTGGAAAAATATAAGACAAAATTAAATCAAGTGGAAACAGACATCCAGTTTTTAAAAGCATTATATATATATATATATATATATATATATGGATTAATTTACCACAATGAAAAAAAATTTAAAACAATGCTCTAAGGCCTTAACGTCTACACATCGTCAGAGAGCAAGTGAAAAGATAATAAATACTTGTTAACCTGGTTGATTGAAGTTTCTAGAATTGTTGGTAACCCTGAATGTGTTTAATGATGAAGAAGTCTTCATCTGTTTAATTATTCCGCTAATCAAAACTTCATCCAATTTATAGAGTCCTAGGCTATTGTTCATTAAGTTTTCATAAAAGTTCTTTATGAGTGCACTTTCCACAATATTTCTTCTTCTTTCCGAAGACACAAATATTAATTCATTTGCTTTATTCCAGTTAATCACATGATTACTGTTTCTTATGTGCATGAACAAGGCACTCTTTTCGTCTTCTCTTCTGATGGAATATTTTTGTTGTTTTTATCCTTGAAAGAAGACCTTTGCTCGTCTGTCCAATGTAAGATATTTCACAGCCAGTACATGGTATCCTGTATACACAACAGTCCTTTCTTTTTGCCAAAGGACTCTATAAATTGGATGAAGTTTTGATTAGCGGAATAATTAAACAGATGAAGACTTCTTCATCATTAAACACATTCAGAGTTACCAAAAATTCTAGAAACCTCAATCAACCAGGTTAACAAGTATTTATAATTTTTTAGTTCACTTGCTCTCTGACGATATGTTGACGAAAGGCCTTATTGTTTCCAAATTTCTTTCATTGCGGTAAATTAATCCACCTATTACATCAGGTGTTATTTTGATTATTATTCATATATATATTAGCGTAATTAGGTAGCAGACCTTCATTAATACATACACAATTAAATTTTTTTATGTATGATAACTAAATATTACATGGAATTTACAAAGAAATCTTTTGGTGATTTATTACACTTAGTAACAAATGAATGGAAGTGTGAGATCAGAAAACTCGAGAAGCTAAATCGAAAAATCATCCATAGAGAAATTGGTAAAAAATTTAATTGTATACATATTAGCCTCATCATTTAAAGGTAATTATAATTTCCGTTTACACGCATTTGGCAACTGTACAGGTCTGTTATGAAAGTCACTTAGTTAATTGCACAACATCAGAAGCGAAATAAAGGGATTAAATATCCATATTAAACTTGAGTGAGGGATGATCAGAAGGAAATTACTCTATGAAGGGGTCTCATAGGGTTTGCAGAATCTAGAGACAAAAAACTATTCTCCGCCTTTCAATACTTCATTACTTCCATATATTCTAAAATATCACACTCACACAACTTAACTTATATTTAATTATTCATGTTTAATAAGATACATTTATGACATACTATTCTTAGGCTTTATTGTATTAACAAAACAATTTTTCAAGGAGAATGTATGAAATCACTGTAATGTATTTATATCTTCAAGGGTCATTTTGAAATTCAAAAATAAAAATAAAAATAAAATAAAAACATGAAATAGAAAATTATAAATTACTATATATACATATATATACACTTTTCCGTTGGAAATACCATCAAAACGGACAAATATAGTTCAATATAGACAAAGAAACATAGAGAAATCAAAAGAACACACTCACAGTCTCTATTTTTCAGTTTGAACCGTCTTCAGGAGAGATAAGAGAGGGAAACCAAGCGCACTGGTTCAGAGGTTGTTGGTCTCCAACCGTCTCTGAAACAGTGCGCTTGGTTTCCCTCTCTTATCTCTCCTGAAGACGGTTCAAACAGAAAATTAGAGACTGTAAGTGTGTTCTTTTGATTTCTCTATGTTTCTTTGTCTATATTGAACCATCTATACATACATATATATGTATAGACCAAAATCCCTCAAAAAATTTCAAATGTTTATATATATATATATATATATATATATATATATAATATATATATATATAAAGATTTGAAATTTTTTGAGGGATTTTGGTCTAGATATTAAAAAAACTTTTTCGCCAACGTTATATGTATAGAATGGTCAAGAAAAGAACAGCATGATTTAATGATTTATATATACACACTTTTTCGATGAACATACGATCCGAAAAGGACAAATATAGTTCAATGTACAAAAAGAAACAGAGAGAAATTAAAAGCACACACTTAAAGTCTCTAATTTTCTTTTTGAACCGCCTTCAAGAGAGATAAGAGAGGGAAACCAAGCGCACTGGTTGAGAGACAGTTCGAAACGATTGAATCCAAAAATTAGAGACTATATGTGTGTGGTTTTAATTTCTGGATGTTTATTTTTGTACATTGATACATATATATATATATATATATATATGTGTGTGTGTGTGTGTGTGTGTGTGTGTGTGGTTAAAATTTGCAGCAGCTTCTGCACTCACTAGTTTTGCGCTGGTGGCCTCGATCCTTCGGGCGATTCTTCTTTCTTCTGGCTGCAGTTGCCATAACATCTGTCCTAGAGACATCGTTGATATTTTTCGAGCTTTCGACCATATAAACGTTGGTCATCATCAGGTAGAGCATGCCTTGTAGTTAAGAGCTTAAATAGCTATCTGAGCGGATCTTGCTCCTGGTTGATCTAAAGTTCTGACTAATTCGAACCAATCAGAGCAAGAAATATATATATATATATATATATATACTGATCGCAAACGATATCAGATAAGTTTTGAGTAGACTAGTGGTAGGTGAAATGGCGGAAGCACTTAGCTACTGGGTCGTCATAATACGATATAACTCCGTCCTTCAACGAGAACCCGTTGTATAACAGAAAACAATGAAATTCACTTCCAGTGTTATACCTTCACGGCAAACTGAAAATAATAGAAAATGATTGATGGGAAATGTCTTTTTTTAAACCCTGATTTGAACAGAATTTTGGGCTGAGTGCCAAAAAAAAAGCTTGCCAGAATGACAACTAAACATGTGATGACATTTGTCACACTTCGCTGAGAACAGGGTCAAGACTATTGTTTAGAAAATCGTGAATTACAAACAGAAAAGTATAATTTAAAAAGAAAAAAAATTTCAATACATAACTCATATAGTTTTACATTAAAATTAACATAAATCTACGAAATTGAAATGATAAGGGATGTCGAGGGTGTATTTTTTAGAGCATCTATATTCTGACAACTTTTGTCGATATGAAATTCGAAAGCCTTAAAGGTTTTTCACTGCTCTGTGCGTTTTCTAAATTAGTCTAAAGGAGGAGGCGTCACAAGTCTCATTGTTCAAAGGTCTCTAAGAGCTTCCGAAGTCCTCATAATAAACCCTACTGCTTGTAAAACAGTAATGCAGCACATGCCCATACTCTAAAAAGAGTTTTCCCTTCACACATATATATTTACATATTCACATGCATGGTACATACTAATCATACACTAAGCATACACAATTTTTATTTTAGTATATATTACTAATTAGTAAGGTGATTACGAATACCAGGTGAAATTATATAGACCTTTCACGACATAGACTGCAGCAATGAAACAATCCCAGTCTGCTAGTTAATTGAACTTTTAGTCACATCCACGATTACATTTTTGTTTAAAATTAAACCACCCATTAAAAAAACTTATTTGTTAAAAGTAACTAGACTTAAATATTATTTATAAAGCAACATTACTGTATAAGCTCTATTCTGGTGAATGTTTTCCACAGTTGATCTCTCTCAATATGAAATAAATTAATAGTATATATTCATAAGTCTCCCGAAACGTGAAGTGCCCAAGAATCACCTGACCTAACAGTCAGATAGATAAACAACATACTAGTATTTAATGGCTGCTTTGAAATTAGTTATTCTAATTAGTCTCGAAACAAATCAGGGAACTTCCAAAATCAAAGCCTGCAATCCTCATTATAAATAAAAACATATGCCACCGCGGGAAACGTCTCCATTATCTTACCAGCTAATATTTAAATAGGTATAGATATATAAATGTATTTATACTACCTATAACTGAATAGGTAGTATAAATAAGTGCTCCCACTTGATCAAAACTAATGAATCAGTGATGTAAGTTACTGCAGGAATGGTTCACCTACCTGTTGCTGGGATGATTTATTTCTTAACCGGACCTGTTCATCGCTGGAGGCTGAAACCTCGCTCCTAGGTCGACCATCAGGAAAAGACTGCAACATATAAAAAACTTTTGTCAAATCAAAACTCCTTATTCACACATGTATTCGAAATAAGCCCAATAAAGATATTATCGGTGATTCATATACATATAACAGCCAATTAGTGATCCATAGAGAAATATTATGGTTTACTTAGGTAATATTCTAAACTTCAAATTGTTATCTTCCCCTTCCAGATATTCTTAAAACACAGAAGTGCAATGCATGGTTTATTATGAGATGCCTAGTAGAAAGGACATCTGTCTGTTAACAGATAGAGAAGTAGCTCTCAGCCAATGTTTTTATGAATCCCAAACGGACCACCTTGAAAATTTACAGAAAAATAATAATAAATTAGAAAAATATGATACAAAGTTAATACCCAAGACTTAAAATTGTTCTAATTCCATTTCAGAGTATATAAAAAAGCGTAAAAGCTATGAAGATGAGTGGTACCAGATACAGTAGGCTTATCAGAAATTTAGCTCATCCATGGATAGCAGGTAATAAACCATGAAAGAACCACACCTACTTGTGATCTTGTAATTTTTATTCTTGTAATCCAGGGTTAGCACTTGATTTGGCACCTACTAACCATGGATGAGCTACATCTTCGTCCCTTGGAAAGAACAAGTTGTTTAAACTATAAGTGCGAGTGCATTAAATAAACGAAAGATTTCTTAAAACACAAAAGTCAAAATACAAAAATATGTATAATGAGAGATCGTAGATTAAACGGTACCACAAATAAATAAAATCACTTGTTCTAATGTCATCAGAACGTTCTTAAGACCTCTTTATTAACACTTTAATGATCAGGTCCAGTTAAGAAACTAATCGTCAGAGCAACAGGTAAGCCAGCCATTGCCCTTTCTGCATAACTTACATTAACTTGTTAAAATAAAGGTTAGCACTTGTTGATACGGCAACCTAACGATGAGTAAATTGCCCTTTTAATTTTTTTTTTAATATTAAAATAATAAAGCAGGCACAAATACATAAATTGGACAGAACTTAATCATTTGTGGTATAGGATAGTGTGCTTGCCCTTAATACTGTGATTAGATATATGTGGGCGGGCAGATCTAACGGAGAGGAATTAAAGATGACTGTCCCTAGCCTCTAAGCGTCAGGCACTCATTAACGTAGTAACATATTAACGTAGTAATGTGCCCATTAAATTTAACTTCATTAACTTGATTAAAGGGATCCGATGTAGATTAACCCGGTATAGGGCTAATCACATAAAAAAAGTGTAAATTAAGAAAATACACCAGCATTTATATCCCTGCAACACTACTACACATATAAGTACAGGGCCATAGTCAAGTACGACAAAAGATCACCGTTATGATAAACTTGGGTAAGGACTGTCAACATAGACCACTCCGATAATGCGGTACACCCACCCTTAATCAAAAAGGGTGCTAATAAAAAATTAGACACATTCTGATTACTAGCGCAGCCTTGAATTCATGAAATTCACTCCATTTCAATTATTTAATTAACGGGATATTTTTAATGAAAATCGAAAAACTTGCTAAATAAAAATGAACAGTTTTCAATAAAGTAATTTATATATTACGTGGACAACTGATTCGGAATCAAACATAATAATACGAAAAACCACAACAAAACATTACATTTGATCAATATTCCGAACAAAAATTCTTGAGCGGCAGAATATTAAAAGGGAAGAGGAGGCAGAAGGCTCAATCTGACTTACTTAGGCATTGCTATGTCGACTAAATGCAACTCTCTCCCTCTTCATCTTACTACTCTTCTCATCCTGTCGCTAAAAAATTCGATCACTTGGTATTTTTCCCGTCTTCATGTTATCTTTAATTTGTAACTTTATAAAATCTGGCTGTATTTTGTATCTGGCTGTTGTCATAAAAAACTTTCATCTATTTTGATTTACATATATAATACGTTGAAACCACAATGACAAATGAGAAAAAAGACTAAGAACCTTCAACCTGAACAAGTGGACCTCGTCAGAGTCAAAACCCAACGTTGGGATTTGACACTGACAAAGACCAATGATTGTTGTTATTTCACGTGATTATTGTGAAATCTTATATATATATATACAAACATGTCTGTATGTGAGAAAGACAGAGAGAGAAAGGGAAAGTGAGAGAGAGAGAATGTGAGTGTTTTGCGTATATAAGCGTTAATGTAGTATATATATATATATATATATATATATATATATATATGTCGATCAAGATTCCACATAAACACGTGAAATAACAATCAATGATCAAACCACAATATGAAAAGAGAAAAAAGACTAAGGAAAAAAGACCCAATTAAACGTTGGGCTTTTGACTCTGACGAAGACCGCTTGTTACGGTTGAAAGATCTTAAACTTTTTTCCCTTATCATATTGTATTTTGATTATATATATATATATATATATATGTGTGTGTGTGTGTGTGTGTGTGTGTGTGTGTGTGTGTGGTGGTGAGAGAAGAGAGAAGAGAGAGAGAGAGAGAGAGAGAGAGAGAAAAGTTGCGTTTTTATGGTAATTATTTGAACAAATTGAAGTAATGAATGTTATGTTTTGTCCATTTCTTTATTTCAGAAGAGTGCAGCATTGATAGCGATCTGGGACTGATGCCTTCCAAATTACTAGATATGTAGATTTTTTTTTCTTAACAAAAAATGTAAATTTCAGAAATATTGATAAAATAAAGTCCTAATTGAACTAGGGCAGTGACAAATGCAAACCTGAACAATTGATTCCATAGACGGGAGTGGAAGTTTAGCAAAGTGAGGATTTGATTTAAGCCAGGGGAGAGGATGACGAGGAGACAATGGAGTGACACAAGGCTTTGATCACAATATGAAAGAGCAATCAGTGCAACTGATACTGACTGCTGATAGCAGTGATATCACTCCAAACAACCACTGATAACACCAACCACATCTGTAACTGGCGAATTGGCTTAGGTAAACAATTACTGCCGCTTATCTAGCATATCAGCTATGGCAATCTGTGCAGTCATGTACATCAATATCGAATTATTTATAATAATTACATTTCCATTACTGCAATTCTAAACAAAACAGACTCTTTGAAACACAAATACCAAAAATTCAATTTTCTAAATGAACATTTTTTTCAGTGAATGTAGTTAATATATGGATGAGACTTTTAAAAAATGGGATCGACATTACCGAGAGCGTCAGCGGCGAGTATGCAATGTGCAGTGATATCAGCACCCTTTAGTTCATTTTTTAACTAGTTTAACTATTTCATTAACTAGTTTACTAATTCATTATGGAAACTAGTTTAGTTTTCATAAAGCAGAATTCACGAGTTGAAATAAATTAGTTTGAGTAAGACGATATTCAACCTAGGAGTGAGTGAACAGGCTAATTGAGACTTAGTCAAGACACTATGCCATGAGCTCCGGCAACTTGACAGGCACTGAAAACATATACTGACTTGATTCGCTTAAAACACGCACTTCATTAAGAGTACTAAAACAAACAAAACTAATATTAAATGAACAAATTTACGTTGTTAAAACAAATATTTATAACATGCTGATAAATTAACATAATACATAAGCAAACTATGTTGCCAGATAATAGAGAACATAGCATGCAAAACCAATATATGGTACTTAGTCTTGTGAAGTACATATACAACTCTTTAAGTGATTTTGAAGTATATATATACTTTCCTTTGTTACGTTTGAAAGATCTTAGTCTTGTTTTCCCATTTTCTTATTGTAGTTTGATCATATATATATATATATATATATATATATATATATATATATATATATATATGTAAAGATTTCACATAAACACGTGAAATAACAATCAATGATCAAACCACAATAAGAAATGGGAAAACAAGACTAAGATCTTTCAACCGTAACAAGTTGATCTTTCAACCCACTTTCAGTTGGGTTTTTGACTCTGACGAAGACCACTTGTTACGGTTGAAAGATCTTAGCCTTGTTTTCCCATTTCTTATTGTGGTTTGATCATTGATTGTTATTTCACGTGTTTAAGTGAAATCTTTATATATATATATAAATTGAATTTTTCAGTATTATTCTGACAGACAAAACTGAAAGGGTGGTAAAAAAAATTAAAAACCATTGTTTTTATGGTATCAAGCAATCAGTGATACTTGGGATTTGCATTGTGACAAGAGGGAAAGGAAGATGGCATGTAACTTAAACAGCGTGGTAGCCAAATATGCTGAATGTGCCCAACCACTTGAAGCATTTCAAAATGGCACATGATTGCCACGTAAATGCCAAGGAAACGTAAGATACAATCCGCCTACCTGGTCTCTTGGTTCACATCCACACAGACTAACAAATCACTTTCAAGTAACACTTGTAACTCATTCTTTATGGTCCTTTTGAAAAGCCAATGGTTAAAGATTTTATTGCAATTAAACCTATGGAAGTTTCCCTACTCCTGACATTCGTTCACCGGTGTTTCCCAACCTCATTTTTAAAGGAGTCAAATATACAATTAAAAATTTGTACACAAATTTAGAATTGATAAAATTTAATAACATATAATAAAACATTAGTACATTAATAAGCATAAGTATGAAAATCCGAGAACTTTATATCTAGTAGATAAATTTCAATTTGTAAAGGGAGAAGGTTTTTTTAGTTTATTTCCAGCTGAAAATAATGACGTTTATCTCGACTCATTGTAAGAACGCCATGTAGCATACACACGTACGTGACTGGAGCAGTCGTATCATCAGCTGAGCCCACAAAACGAAAGATTTAGCCTGCATGATAGTGATCAAAGTTTAACTGATTATTTACCCAGACAAAAACTTGTGCACCAGCAAGATACAAACACATATAATTTTGCTGAAAGTCTATGTTCCTCAGACACTCTCTCGTTCTGCTTGTTCTCTCTCACTCTCTATCATATTCTTAAATCCCCACCATACTCACCCCCCCTCTCAATTTCTCTCTCTAACCCTCTGCCTTTATCAAACCCGTCCTCATTCACTCCCCTCAGCCTGACATCTCTAGTATCATCTCCTCTCTTCCTTCTATTCGCTCTCTTTCTCATTCTACTTTAATTTCTATCATATTTTTTCCACTTTCTCACCACTCTGTACCAACCTTTCCAGACTCCTATTAGCTCTTACTAAAACAATAAAGAAAGCAATTTCTGATGATGATGTTGAATTTCATTTGCCAATTCAAACAAATAAAAATGAAAGCATTTAAATAAAAACGGCTACCTTTAACTTACTGCCAATCTAAACATGCACATACCAGTATCACTTAATCCCATTTCACACACATACACACAACACGCACTCATACATGTGAGAGTTAGACTTTGTGAGTGTCCGTCGGTGACGATCGCGAGTTTTGGAAAAATACAGCTATAAGACCAGAATCATACTGTTAAATAAATATTAATAAATAATGAAACAATATATATTTATATATTGTTTATATATTGTTTAATTAATGGGAAAACAAGACTAAGATCTTTCAACAGTAACAAGCGGTCTTCGTCAGAGTCAAAAACCCAGCTGAAACACTAGATGCAGAAAACATCTGGTGAGGGGTTGAGAAGAGTGGGAGGGAAGAGTGGTATTTTAAAAGAGTGAAAGCGCAGGAAAGGACTAATGTCCAGAACGGGATGTTTTGGGGAAACAAAGGAGTACAGTAAGGAAGAGTAAAAACCTATCCGCTAGCTGTCAACCCTCTTTGAAGAGGCTGTTGCCCTCGTAACAAAAGTATCAAGTTTGAAGAGACCATAACTAATGATTATAATATTTGATCTATTAAATTTAATTAGAGACGATTCAATAATATTTCTTAACAACATTGATTTTTCATAGGTAATAAATTTAGCTCCTGTCCAATCAATATGATGATTTTCATTTTTTATATGCAAGAATAAGGCACTTTTTTCCTGTCTACTTACGTTGTATAGGTGTTGTTTTACACGTGTTTTTAATGATTTACCAGTTTGACCAATATAAATTTTATGGTAATTTTTGCACGGAATTTTTTTAAATACCAACGGACTCCAATTCCCTGGGAGAGTTTTTTATTAACATATTGCCCACGTTATTACGATTAGAAAACACTATATTAAGATCAAGTTGTTTGGCTAATCTTGGAAGGGGGTCCAATGACTCATGATATGGCAAAACTATAGAATTTGACAATGAAAGGGGCTCTGTTGAAGTATTAGAGAAAGTTTTTTTAGCATCCTTCAAAGCTAAATCGATATAAGAGGAGGGGTATTTTAATGAAAGGGCAATTGACCTAAAGTTGTTAATATCTTCATTCAGGAATTCAGGATAGCACACTCTTAACGCCCTCAAAAACATATTTATAAAAACAGAAATTTTAACATTTTTTTGATGGGAAGAATAAAAATGAACATATGCAAGTACATTCGTAGGCTTTCTATATACACTAAAGCGTAACTCTTTAGGTAACCTATGGATCAGGATATCTAAGAAGTGCAAATTACCACTTACTTCTTCTTCTATTGTGAATTTGACTGTCGGCACTAAATGAATTCAATTTTATTAGGAAATCATCTTTATTTATAGAATTAGGACAGATGCAAAGTATATCGTCAACATATCTATACCATTTAACATGTCTAGGCAATGTTGAGCTTAACATTTTACTTTCAAAAACTCCATGTATACATTACTTAGGAGGGGGGACAAGCAGTTTCCCATTGCAAGCCCAAATTTTTGTATATAATTATTATATACAAATTTCTTATATATATATAATATATATATATATATATTCACTGATAAAACGAAATACGATCCAAACTGGACACAATACGAGTTCGAGATTAACAAAGAGCAACACACAAAGTAGGGAAACACACTTACAGACTCAAATTTTCGGGTAATCCGTCTTCATGAGAAAAGAGAATGGGAGACCAAGCACGTTGTAGCGCAACGGCAAGTAACCCGTTTCCCTACTTTGTGTGTTGCTCTTTGTTAATCACGAATTCGTATATATATACAGTCAGTTTTATTGACATTTCGATATCCGTCGACATCAGGTAGAAGAAAACTCTCAAGTGGCGCCAGCCAACTGAAGTAACCGGCGACACGAACTGCCTTTTCCTTCTTCCCGTTTCGTTTTCTCTCGATATTTCGAAGGAAAATTAGTCTATCTGTAAAGTTTTTTTTCATTCGTTAGTTAATATTTTTTATCTCTTAAGTTAGTTAATATAATGTTATAATGTCTATAAAGTTAGTTAAATATAATATGTCTCCTAAATTATAGTTAAGAACTATATATTAAGAACTTTTATATTAACAGTATTGACAGTGATTATTGTATAATGTGTTGCATATAATCAATGTATGGTAAGTTGCCTTTTCTTAATTAACAACGTGTTAGTTGTTTTTTAAATCAACATTATTTTTATAAGACATATAAAAATACAGAGAATATGGATACAGAGAAATCTTAATCCGACAATTAATTTAGTTGCAATTACGTTATTGGGTGATGTATACCTACTCAAAGAGTTATAGTACAAAAAACAAAACACCTTAATTTGTGCTTTGTGTAATTTAAAGTTCTGTATTTCTATTTCTATTTTATTTTCTATATTTCAATAAAAAAGTCTGACGATGGATGTCCAAATATTCGTAAAAGTTTGAGGTACTAATGTTAGCATTGTTACTTTCTCTGTTTTCATTTCGTATAGTGTTTATATTGATTTATATTTATAACTATATATATATATATATATATATATATATATATATATTATATATATAGTATAGTTTTGACTCATGACGAATGACCGCATTGTAAACTATCGTGAAAGCAATCTGCAATCTTGTTTTCCATAATTAAACTCTAATTGTTCGGTTCAAATGATCGTTTAAGATAGTTATTTCAGAGACATATGACTGAAATCTACTCACACACTATAATATTTGATAGACCATATAGTGCTATATACAGGTACCTGATCAAAGTAATACGGAGATAGAATTAAATAAACTAGCTAGAAGCAAACTGCAAACGTTCAATAATTAAAACTCAATGTTCGGAAAAGTTCAAATAATAATTTAGTAGATTAAAAAAGAGGTACATAGAGATGAAACTCACTCACACACTAAATTTTGAAGACCAAAGTGCTATAACAGGTGTACCTGATCAAAGTAAACGGAGAAGAATTAAATAAACAGCAAGGAAGAAATAACGTTCAATAAAAAATAATGTAGGAAAAGTTAAATAATAATTTAGTAATTAAAAAAAAAGGTACAAGAGATGAAAAACGGGAAATAGCATTAATTGAAATAAATAGTCAAAAATTAAATAAAAAAAAGACAATTCAATATATTTTATAAAAGAAGTAAAAATGATAAGACTTTTTAAATTTAAACCTAGAATATTTCGCTCATTCCAAGTTTCCTGGAAGCTAGCAGTGTGGCATTCTTATTCTTGCTGTCACGGGGGATCTGTCACTGAATCTGCGGTTATTATTGAATCACGGAGAGGGATCCACGAATAGATTTCTTAATATGATGAGGGTGGCAAACCTTGACAATCAAACGAGACTTATACTTTATATAAATTTAATTACGTTTTTTTTATACAGGTCAATTATTAATAGTTAAAAAATGTGTAAAATTTCCCAGAGGTTTTTTTTTATTAGTGTCCCATGGTTTTGTCTTTATAGTTTTGATATTTCCCTGAGGTATCCAAATATGATACAGTGAGTCACTACGAAAATCGTGAGGATCAGCCAGTCGTAGTAGTTAGTCAGTTAGACGGAAGAAACTATATGATTACAGTTAAAGTAGTAAGTAATAAATAGCCAAGCAATAATGTTTATGTTTATTTGAAAATAAGACAATATTGCGCTTTACACATTTAGGTAGCAATGCTTCTATCTTATGTAGCCCAAATACAGTCGACATGTTGGCGTAAGGGTTCATTTAAAACTGGAGAGAACTTTGATAAAACGTAAAAAATAGTACAGTAGAATATATGTGGTTGTGATAGAACATAATATACACATATATATACCAAACGAATAAGAGGAAAGAACAAGGAGAAACAACAGCAAAACTCCCTTCAATATTTTGACCTCATCGTCAAAGCCGAGAACTCAGCTCATCTGAACATTGCGAAAACTTTAAATTGATATACACATAAATATCGCAGTAAGAAATTTAGAAATGATTCTATGATCTTTAGACTCGTAACGTACTCCACAAAGTCTGTAGTTGACTCTCGGAGTGTTAACTGATTTTAGTATCCGACCGGTTTTGCATAGGCTACACCAAGCATGGGCAACCTGCGGCCCACGATGTATTTTTGTGCGGCCCTCCTAGATTATCTGAAATTCCATCTTAATATTTAAAATTCCCTTCCTTTTTTGCTTATTTATAATAGCTCACCGAGGCTTTGGGCAGAAAATAAATCTTTGGAGAGAGCGAGAGCGCGCAACAACAACAAAGGCTTTAGTTTTTTCTTTATATGACGATACTCATTTTTGGGGATTACGTTGTGATAATTGCTCCATTAGAAGCATCTCAATTAATGAGATAGGATTAAAAATTTTCATAATATGAATCTTAAAAATGTAAATTAGTATTGAAACATTATACTTTGCCTATGGTCATTTGGAAATTACATATTGCGGCCTCCCAGTTCAAAAAGGTTGCCCGCCCATGCCTGGGCTACACACTCGAATGGAGTCCGATTTGATGATAGAGTTTATTCCAAACCGGTCGGACGATCCATCAACAAGTTACAAGTTCAATCTAAGTTTACGATAATATCTGATAGATTAGTTTAATTTATAAGTTAAAAGAGGCTAAATGAATCAAGCTACCCAATGGTTAGACAATGCGAAATGCTATGTGTTTCAGTTTTCAACTAGTAATTTCGTATCATGGTTATCTTATCTTACAATAGGACAGCTCTACCTTGAAGAGTCTCTGAAGCTCTTTTGCTTGATATCCTCTCACTATTAATAGTAAGTATATTTCTATATCGTTGGAGTTTTTATATTATATACATGGATTATACAAATTTAATACTTAAATTTAAATAATATTCCTGTTTTTCTATAAATAAAATCAACTTCAAAAATGCTGACACTGGGAGCTGGATTATTAGGAATGAAATGTGATATCTCCAGTGTTCATCGACTCTACAGTCAAATGACGTCAAAGGAGACATACAGGGAGCATGTCCTGAACTTTTACCTTATCTCCAAAGAGGAAATCTCCTGCTAATATATTCAGCCATACATCTTTAGCTGAGATAAAATCCTTGTGACCCATGTAAGAAATAACCAACTAGATTTCCTGTTGAGATTGTCTTTGGTTTAGATTTGTCCCAGTGATACAACTGCTTCTTTCAGATTAACATTGTCTGTTAACAGACATTAAATACTAATCTAAAGCAAAATAGAAATAGCCTAAATATATAGTATTTTCACACTGTTTCATCTAGAAGAAATTAGCAGAGAGGAATATTATAATGAATTGATATTTTCGGAGTATTTCTTCGTCAGAGGCGACTGACTAAGCCAAAGAAAAACAGAAATAAAACGGACTGTTGGTAAATGAGGCGTTAGGGGTATGGTAATCATTTTAAAACAGAAAAAAAAGTAAAAAGAAATATTGTGTGGTTTACACTCAACTTTACTATAAGTGAACATAATATCGAACAACGTTGAAAATCAATTTACTTTCCGTTTTAATATAATGTAGTTATCCTGTAGATGTAATATCAAACTGTCGTACACTATAATTAAACCATACTTAGTAAATTTAACGATTGTTTTAATGTGAATATATAAATGTTAACACATATTACGCTTGAAATCTTTGTTTTAGAACAATCTGACGTGGAAATATTATTATTTTTAGTATTAACGTGAAGGTTTCCCTAAGACTCATGCTGATCGCGGTCACATCTGACCCTTTGTCGTTACTAAAATCAACTTTAGATTTTAAGTTCCTTATTTAACTTGATATTTATCCTGAGAAAAGTAAATCCCACATATATTGGTATCTGTTCTGACTTTCCGGACAACTCAACTCTGAAAAGGCGATTGTCTTGTCTCGCAGTCACATAATACGCTCAATGATTTCTGCTTCTCCTATAAATTATTAACATTCTTTTTATTATGATAGTTCAGCTTGCATAAGTGATAGCCAAGAGTATAATGTCCGGTTAGATATTCTACATACGTTTTTAAATTTTTCTTATAAGATTTATTTTCTCTCTAAATATAATTTAGTTGGGTTGAGCTTCTTTCTCTACATTAGACCTTGCTACTCTAGCCAATTTTCATCGGTTTCCTTCTTACTCATTCATTTCTTGATAAGGTTAGGCAAAGAGTGAGCATTAATGACGTTTCTCTGCTGATGTTGGGTACGTGATCAATATAATATCAATAAAGCATAATTAGTGTTAGCATTACTTAATTGGTTTTACAACTACTTTAATTGGAGTGCTGGGTTTTGTTGATGGGAGGTTGCATTGTAATCAGGTTTCTACGCTTGAATTTTAAAATTTCCAGTGTTATTTCTTATTTATATTCTGGGATATTAATTAAACTTTATGTATACGGTAATTATGTAATGTATTATGAAAAACTGTTGCTATAAGGCAGGTTGAATTTTTCTATGTCTGTTTTAAAGTTGCAGATGTCATAGGCAGTTTTTTCCCATTGAAGTATTTCTTTTACTCATATACTCAAGACACATACGGAAAAGGCTTCATTTACGTCAATATCTCGTAATTATATACAACTACGGAAATAATGGAAAATCAGAAGAAAGTTCATTTAAATCAAAGTCATGAACCCTATTACCCCTAGACAAATTTATTTTTGTAGTTTAATAATTTCAGTTCGTTCTTCTTTCCATGAAACTATGGCTACCATAATACCGATGCATATTGTACGATTGGTTGTGTAATAGTAGTCAACATCAAATTCCTTGATATTATATCATCAATGTTCTTACAGCAGAGCATTCCCGTTGTGGTTTATCTTAACAGATAAGGCATCTGTTATACATATTTTCCAGTTTGGTCTTTCGTCAAAAGAACTGCCATGTATTTCTTAGTTACTGTCTTATTATGTTTATTGAAAAAGTCTTTAAAATGCTTTGATTACCCCTGAGAACGATATAAGGAACGTTTTAGTTGAGTTTATATCCAGATCTTCTCATTTACTCGTGCAGTGCAGGCCGTATAAGTTCAAAGACAGTAACATGAAGCATTCTTATACTCGTAATATCCGCTTCTGCATATTTTAACCATGATTATTTAGAGTATCTAGTAGATCATTCACAAATGATGACCACAATAAGGAAAGGACATACGACCTGGGTCAACAATTAACGATCATAATTTCATTTGAAGTATCTCCTAAACTACCCTTTTTATTGCACTAATCCGTTCTGAAGTTACGACATTAATACATCTAGTATTAGTACTGATTCAAAGTATATCAAATTCTAACATTAAAATGTTATTTTTGGGTAAAATTTCATTACAATTTATCAAAAATTAATCTTTACCATACCCAAAAACTTACCGAATCAATCGTAAAACAAAATTTTCATATTTCAAAAGAGATTTTCTAGTAAGCCAAAAAATCAAATTTTTTTCAGTTAATTTTGGTTTCAGTTTCATAATAATTCCAAAATTATTTTAGGACTCTAAAATTATTTTTTGACGAAAAAATTGACTTTCTCATGATATAATATTGAAGGGGAATTTTCATTATAAAGGTTATTTGTGAGTAAAAATTAATTCAATCAATCAAAGAAACTATATGACCTATAACTCATAAACATTTAGATACACAACACATACCCACGCACACTTACAAATACCACCAAAAAGAGTCAAAAAGGACTTTGGAGACCCCTCAAAACACGTAAATCAGTCAAAATCTCGAAATCCACTATTTATAATGATTAGTAAACTTAACTTATATTAAAGTAAAAACTATAGCAGGAGAAAAAAGGGATCAGAAACAGATTAAAAACATGAACTGCAAATTAATTTAACTCCTCCGACTATTGACATCGTTCACTGATATTATAATTTACTGAGAAGAAATCGAAAAAGTTTTCACGTATAGTGGTTTAATTTTGAAGGCAACGTGAGTACTGTTTTTATAATAAAATTACTTACGTAGATACCTCGTTCATACTTTCCTATAATGAGTGAGTACCTCATAGTCAGTGAACAACTAATGAAAACCTAATCTGAACAAACAATAACGATGCTTGAACTATTGATCTGTGAAATTTCTAACAGTGGTATAGACGTTTTTAATAGAGCAGTTTAACTTGAATAATATTATTAGTAGACTTTATTAATATTAATTAATTAAAACTGCATGTTGCTGTATAAAATAATGTTTCTTTTTTATTGAGGTTATGTGTAACTGAAAGTTTGTGCACTCCTGGGCTGGAGACAGGATTAGCATGTGTTTAAAGTTTAAAACTACTTCTTCATCCAGCACCCACCCTTGGCTGATCGACCATTTGGCGGCAAACTAAGTTCTGCAGCGGTTCTAAAAACTAGAAGATTAGGTTTTTTAGAGTTAAAAAAATATTTTACACATATTTAGATATTAAATTTACATAATATTATATAGTTACAACTAATAACGAGACTAACTTTTATGGCAAGGTATGGAGTGTTATTAACTGATTATACTCCACCCACAATGTTCCTCATGCTATAATAGAACATGCACATAAATGACATTTTTATTAATATATAGAGGCTATACTTGAACATTCATAAGCACTAACAACTGAGAGCAAACTCAATCTTACAGTGTTGTCAATCATACCCTGGAACCAAAAACCTCAAAATTAAGTCGTACGGTTGAAAACACGGATAAGATTCGAAATGAAGAAAAGCACGTGAAGTAGCCAAGTTGTTAGTCTGCATGGGTATTTTCATTATAATTGGAAATCAATGTGGATCACAAGACACCTATCCAAACCCCACCACAATTATAAAGATTTACTATTTATGAGCTTTGCAAGATGTGAAAGGTGCCTTAATTTATGACTATGTAACCATTAACCATGGAAGAGTAACATTCACGGAGATTCTAACACCAAGTGGTGTCACCTATCCAAGCACCAACTGTCACCTATCCATGCCCAATTAAGCTTAACTTGGGTATATAACTAGAATATGTGTATGAAGCATTCCTATGGCTGTTGGTGCAGGAACAAACTGGAACGGACCCTATTTTTTATTCCAATTTTTTATATACATTTTCTTGACATAGTTTGACATAGTTATGCATGTGTAAAAGGCAGCATTTCTTCATGGAATACTCCCTCTTATGAAGGAATGTAGTAAAAGCATACTAAAACACAATGGGATCGAATTTGATTTTGTAGAGACGACGATTGGCCTGGCAAGTCATCTGACCCCAAAATACGTATGGTCACGAAGCAGAAAATTAAGGTCTGGTCCATAAAAATCCATTATGACTGAAATATAAGTTTAAAACTAAAGATTTCAATCGGAATATGGGCTGCTCTCTTTGCTTGTAAATTTTCTTCCCTGCACGGTTTCAGAAAGTAGGGGTATGGATAATGATTATTATGGTAAGATACGTCAATCCATCATTTTCCCTTGTCACCATTTTAGTTTTTAAATAGTATCTTTTTCAATTTAGATCAATTAATCACATTATCATCTATAAAATTTCATTATCTAAATTTTTAAAAATTGTAATAGTTTGTTGGTTGTACAATCCATCTCGACGTCGTTATAGTTCATCATACTATTTCACGTCTAAACGTGAAAAGTTGTTCAAGAATGTATTTTTTACAGAGCAATGAGCATTATTAGCTATAAAAGTATACACACAGCAATCAGAAACAAACACACAAACTATACATTTAAAACCGAGATTACGATATAATCACATTATAAATTTAAAAAAATAAAATTAAATATGACAAACGACTTGACAAAAAGATAAGAACAATAAAAAAGTAATATGTAAAAACGTATTGGCAACACGGACTGACAAGATGATGATCAGGTGTGCGTTAATAAATTCCGTAATCCCTTCATTATGGGCATGCTCGGAAACAGGCGGAATATTTGAAGAAGGATGATGAGTTTATATTGTATTAATATATTTAATGACTACTGTGGTAGTAATAAGCCTAAAATGGTTTCAATTATTTGATTTACCTGGCTAATGGTAGACAGGGTCTACATTGTCAATACATTTAGGCAGATTATTTATTGAAATACGACGTTATTAAAATAGTAGAAAGTGAAACTAAATA
Organism: Hermatobates lingyangjiaoensis; assembly: GCA_026182355.1. Classification (NCBI taxonomy): domain Eukaryota; kingdom Metazoa; phylum Arthropoda; class Insecta; order Hemiptera; family Hermatobatidae; genus Hermatobates; species Hermatobates lingyangjiaoensis. Next base: position 3,109,572 of record JAPFBL010000008.1, on the reverse strand, counting down.
AAAATATAGCAGAAGTTGGTTTCTTAGTGAAAGTTACAAAAAAAACTAATAATTTTCGATACTAAAAGGTATATGTCAGTTTAAAAAAAAAATGTTGGACACAAACATGCTGGTAACGAGATTTCATTTGAACCTTCTTTGAAATTCACTTATTTCAATAAGGCTTTCATCTGTACTATTATCGAGCTCAAAGCGGACTACGAGAGTCAAGGGCGAGAAACAGAAATAAACATGAGCACTCCAGCATAATGCTAAAGATCACACCGACAAGAGAGCCTCAACTCCAAATCACATTTATTTATAAAGACTTGACTCTTTTTAATCTCACCATTCATTAAATAATTTAACAACTTTGAATTTAGCAATTTCGTTATTTCCCTTTTACAATAATCTCATTTCTTTAAGCTTTCAAAAGTAGATTGGATTATATAGGGAATAACAAGTAAAAATCTTACATTAACTAATTTGATCGATTCATTTTGATTACAAATCTAAATATTTATTAATTTACCATTCACTATTCACACTTATCACCATTTATTACTAACTTATTGATTACAAATCATTAACTTAATTACAAGTCACAAACTAATTCATATGAACTTAAACACATTTACAAAGAAACGCACATGGACTTATTCATATGAACGGATACTACTCACCAACTTAGAAATATGATCTTATTAGCATTCCACAGATCTATTCATCATTCTCCGAATTAGTCATATGAACTTGTTCGCTATTGATCAACAAATGTATTTACATGAAGTTTTTGTAAATAAAAAAAAACATATATTCACAAGAGTTATTTACGATTCATCAACTTATTCATATAAATGTATCACCATTCACCAAGCTTTATTATAGGGGTGTCAAACTCATTTCGGTCTGAGGGCCAAATACAGTTTAATCTAATTTCAAGCGGGCCATACCAGTAGCTAATTGCAAAATTACAAAAAACTAACAATAAGTCCACCTTTTTCTTTGTATTAGAAACTAATTCTAATAATTATTGCAAAGAAGAATACGTCAGTTACAAAAATCTTTATTAAAATCCGACATTCTGAATTCACTTTTATTCTTTTTGACAGAGATATTTCGCTGGTGAAGGGCCAACAGACGTTTGATGCCACCACATCCTTGTGTTAGTTTTGTCTAAGTGTTCCTTTCATGTTCTCTGCGCATACTAAAACACTTTGCACCTAGCAAATAATATATGAACAACAGGTTTTTAAGGAAATTAGAGTAAATTGATTTTTTTTTTTATAATAATGCAGATTTATCCCCCGGGCCGGACCGAACCCTTAGGTGGGCCGGATGTGTCCCGCGGGCCATATGTTTGACACCCCTGGTTTATTAAATGAACATAATGAATTAAATTAAATTTAATGAAATGAATTCATCCAATATTTCTCAACATATTAACCTCAACTTATGCACCATAAACCAATTCTCTAACTTATTCACCATTAACAAACTATTAATATGAACCCCTCCATTATACACAAACATATTAATGTGAACTGATTAATCATTCACCAGCTAAAATGAAGTCAATGAGTAATTTAGAAAAAAAAAAGCTTTAACAACTGCCAAAACTAAAAACTAAACCAAAATTGTTTAAACAAACAATTTTGTTAATAAAAATTGTTTGTTTTGTTAATAAAAAAAATGTTGTTGATAAAAAATGTTGTTTTATTAATTAAAATTAATAACTCCAATACTAATTATTTTTATGTTGTTTTCATTCATTCAAAATAATCCTAATTGTCTAAAAAATTTGTAAATTTATAAATCCATAACAAAAATAGGGTATTATTGGAGAACATAAATATATATAATAAATTCAAATATTTCTTGATTTTATTATTATTTATTATTATTATTATTATTTTTATATATTATTTTAATTTAAAAGCCCGTTTTAGCGTCATATGTCGAAATAGTCGTCCATATTGTAATGCACGCACAAATAGATTTACGTTATTCTCGCTTATCTCTGAATAGTCACATGTACATCCACTTACATATAGCGTCTTGCAAAGCCCGTTAGACTATGAAATATTAGACTATGAAGTAATCATAATAATAAAAATATATAAATATCGGTTAAAAGTCAATGATTAAACATTTACTTTCTAATTTAGTTATTAATTAATTTCCATAAAAGATCCGATAAACTACCTTCAAAGAAAGAGAAAGGAAAGTTTGACTCTGCCAAGACCTTAGGAACTCCTCCCGTCCTAATGTTCTGACTGTAACTTTACTTCATAAATACTTGAACATGTATTTACTTAGTTCGGAATGCATTTAGGAAACACAAGATTGTATTTCCTTTTTTCATCATCTCTTACTTTTTCAAATAAAGATGAATAAATAAATAGTTTCTGAAAAAACGAGAACACCAGGTCATAATAAAATTAATCAAACATTTACTAATAAAATAATAGTAGCAGCCCAGGAAACATATAGGTCTACTGACTTTGTACTTCCACAAAAAAGTACATATTCACTTTTATAATATATACTTTATATTTAATAAACTATGAATTAGAGAATTACTTATTTCAGACGCATAATTCTTACATCTCTAATGTAAAATTAATAGTTTTTCATTTTCAAATACATTTTCTTCTGTAACCTTAGCACTTGTTTACTTACGTCTATTTATTTAACTACAATGCAATTATCGTATATTTGTTATATAACAATTAGTATTTTTTTAATAATTTGTTTTTTCCTCTATTTTACGAGTCCCTAAAAAAGATTTTCAGGCAAGATTTTGATCGAAAGGTCAGTTTAGCTGAACCTGGAATCCTGACCAAATTTTGATTTTTATTAGTCACGTTCAATTAGACCATTCATACTATACTCAAAATGTTTTATATATATAGTATGAAAACTATACATACAACCAAAAAAGCATTATTTAAAGAATAGAATGACACAACTAAAGATAATTTAAAAACAACATAACAGATGATATAAAAAAAAGTATTGAATTAGGAAAACATAAACTTTAATACTACCAGAGGATTAATAATGTTAACAGTACAAAACCAAATAGCTAGTACACTAAAGCTAGATCACTTTAATGAATTGCAGATTGATTCTTTTTACGTACATCCTTTCCAGTGATTTTCTCCGTCTTCTCGACATTGAAAGTATAGCTAGCGTTCAGTGAATACGTTGAATGAAAGGACTAGTTCAATACATCTATTTATTCTTATTCAATAAAAATGTTGATATAATAGCTTATAAAAGAGATTATATCTCTTAAAAAAACCGTGTTTTAAAAAACAGTTTGTCTCTCTACAAAGTACCACTTGTTATACTCTTCATATTTTATAACAAAAATCGGACTGCTTTGTAGCACCCTTAGCACTTTTCTGTCAAGTTAGAACATGGTGATTTAATTTCTCTGTTATTACAGAATGTTAGGATAACTTCTGGTTTAGTTTTGTTTAAATACTTTTTTAATCGTCTGCCATAATCCTGAATAAATAAACATTTCAAATACTTCTTATTTGATAGTTCTAGATTAACATCATCATTAATGCAATATTTTGATAGCAGAATTAAATAGCTAGAACAATACGATTTAATTAAAATTATTGGGCAAACATTTCTTTTTTAACAATAATTTTAACTTTTTGTTACTGTTAAGTAAAATATTTAAAACCAATGCTAATTTCCATATTCTTATAACTATATTTTGAACGCATTTCAATTGCATTGTTGTTGACTACTCATGATAATTGTGGAAATATAAACATCAGTACACTGGAAGGATTTGTACACTTAGTACTCCAGAGAAATATCATACTTCGTCATATTCAATAAATGCTTACTTCTGTATAAGCCCTTATATTGTTACTATATTATTTTTACTTGTATCATTCCCCCATTATAATAATATATTATTGATTATTAATATACTTGTTCACTGATGCAAAATCATGTTTTCCTCTAGTTCATAGGCTTGTAAAAAATATTTTCAATAAATCCTAAACATCCGCAATTGAAACTTTGATTTGAACCTTGATAACTGGCCTCGTCTATATATATATAATTATCTTTTCAAATAAAAAGTAAAATATTTAACTCCTATATACCACATAAAATTAGAGACCACCACCACCACAGTACGCGATTATATATATACTCGCACCACAGTAAAGGCATGTATAAAGAGATTAAGACCTTTCAACCAAAATAACTGGTTTTCACAAAGATCAAGTATAACGAATCACAGCGTGTCGAATAACTTGGTACTCTTTTTTAATTTGTTTCTCTAATTTAGTCACTGAGATATATAATTATGTATATATAAACGTATAACAAGAAATCAAACCAAACTACTGAAATAAAAATCAACGTCTAAACCACAGTAAGAAATTTAGAAGTGGTACTTCGCCAAAGTCTCACTGCATGAAACTGAGTTTCATTCACCCAGTTTGAGTGAGACTGGCGAAGAGGAGTTGTTTTGGACGAAAAATCTGAGTCCCACTTTTAAATTTCTTACAGTGGTTTAGACATAGAACAATATTTCACAATAAACAGTGAAACATCAACGTCTAAACCATAGAAATCAGCAAAATATATGCTGATATATTTTGCATAACCAAAGATCAATCAACCAAAACAAGTGGTCCCCATCAGTTTGACTCTGACGAAGACCGTTTGTTTTGATTGAAAAATCTTAGCTATTTTCTGATTTCATACTGTGGATAAAAGTTTATATATATATATATATATATATATATATAAAGCTTTCACATAAACACATGAAATAATAATCAATGATCAAAACACAATAAGAAATGGGAAAACAAGACTAAGATCCTTCAACCGTAACAAGCGGTCTTCGTCAGAGTCAAAAACTCCAGTTGGGTTTTTGACTGTGACGAAGACCGCTTGTTACGGTTGAAGGATCTTAGTTTTGTTTTCCCATTTCTTATTGTGGTTTGATCATATATATATATATATATAAATATTAGTATAAGTGGGCAGCAAATCTTCTTGAAGACAAATGGAATTAAAGTATGCAGCAGCTTCTGCATTGACGACCTTTTTGCTGATGGCCTCGATTTTTCTCACTATCATTCGGTGATGCTGAGGCAACTTCCATATATACTGGGCCAGAGACATTGAGAAAACCAATATCAAACAACTTTAATGAAACACAAAAACACTGGGTGGAAACAAGCTTTCGACCACACATTGGTCATCTTCAGGTTACACTATTATTTAATTAATGAATGTTAATATAATTAACTGAAAAGTAATCTTTAAAATTAAACATAACAATTTTAACAGATATAAAACAAACGATACAGCGGGTGAGAGGAAAACAAAGAGCAGGTTCCAGCAGGGTTGCAACAACATACAGGTTTGCCCCTCAATTGCTGTCAACCCTACTGGGCTCTAACTCTCTAACAAATTTAAAGCTATTATCGAAAGTAGTGCTACTTGGGATCACATTGAGGTCATAATTTTGAATGTTGAGGTTGGGGTTGACATCTTTGATATAAAGGGCTTCCAGGATAGTTAATCTATCTTTGTCGTTATTATAATGAAGTACCGAAGTTCCATCCACTAACATACCCCTGGTGAGTTTAATCCCATGGGCATCTTCTGCATGTTTTTTGGGGGCTCCTGTTGAGAGATGCATGGTCAGACGCCTTGAGAGCTTCGTAGCCATCATCCCAATATACCTCGAATTCAGGGTTGCACACTCCCTGTTGAACAAGCGTACTGGTATACAAGGTGACTGCGTTGATGCTCCGGGGTGTCGACTTTCGGTTTATTTGAAAGCACAAGGTCACTGGTCTTCTTATTCTTATAATATATTCTTAACTGTAATCTATCTATTTCATTGGTTGGCTTTACGTTATCCTTTATTAACTTGTGGAGGGCTCTTTCATCTTGTTTGTATTCATTGTGCATATATGCACGGTAGTAGAGGGTAAGTGACTCACCAGGGGCTGGAGGCTCTACATTACTGGTATATCATTTATCCAGGAACGACTTTATTGCCTTCATTACTTCAGCGTTGGAGTATCCATTGTTAATTAGTACCTGCGTTGAGTTTTCGATCTCTTGGTGTACTAGGGTCCAATCACTGCAGTGGGTGAATGCTCTTTTTATATAAGCATTGATAGTAGACTTCCTATATTTTTCCGGGCATTCACTTCTTCCGTTCAGGCAAAGTCCAGGGTTCGACGGCTTTCTAAAGACTTTAGTGTTGAAATGCTGAGGGTTTTGTTGGATGAGGACATCTAAAAACGGCATCTGTCCTCCTACACTACTTTCCATTGTTAACTTGAGCCCTGAGACCTTTTCTATTTGAGAGTGTAGCTGTACAATCTCCTCGTCACTATTGGCCAAAATAAAGATGTCGTCGATATATCTCGCGTAGATGGTAGGCTTTTTTACCCTCATGAATACTTCTTTCTCTACACATCCCATGTAGAAGTTAGCAAACAAGACCCCTAGTATATATATATATATATATATATATATATACTTTTTCGTTGGAAATACCATCAAAACGGACAAAAAGAAACATAGAGAAATCAAAGAACACACTTACAGTCTCTAATTTTCGGTTTGAACCGTCTTCAGGAGAGATAAGAGAGGGAAACCAAGCGCACTGTTTCAGAGACGGTTGGAGACCAACAATCTCTGAACCAGTGCGCTTGGTTTCCCTCTCTTATCTCTCCTGAAGACGGTTCAAACCGAAAATTAGAGACTGTAAGTGTGTTCTTTTGATTTCTCTATGTTTCTTTGTCTATATTGAACTATATATATATGTAAACTAGAATTTTAAAAAGAACTCACAGAAAAGAAATCACTGAACTCACTACTATATTTCGATGTCCCTGTCGTCAGGAATAGATGTGAATCGCTCCAAAGGCTGATCACGACCTCGAAACGACTGACGAAAAGGCTGATCACGGCTGACGACGAGGACATCGAAATATAGTAGTGAGTTCAGTGATTTCTTTTCTGTCAGTTCTTTTGAAAATTCTAGTTTATCAGTTCAAAGAATCGTTTCATCTAATTGGGCATATGTATATATATATATATATATATATATATATATATATAACAAGATTTTACTGGTAATACGTATAACAAAAATCAAGCAAAAACATCATATCCAGAAATAGCACTGAATAAGTTTCATTTTTGAATTTCATACTGTTCTTTAGACGTTGGTATATATATATATATATATGTATATATAAAATGGAAATGTGAAGAAATTTATGTCAGGAGTGTGTTACCTACTACTTTTACCCAATGACAATATTACTTAATCATATTTAATTGTTTAGAATGTAGATTATTTCGAAAGAAAATCCAAAGAAATGTACGATTTGATGGCATTGGAACATTAAGAATCACGCAGGAATGATAGGGTGTTATTTAATGAAATTGTGTTATCAGAGCGGTGCCAAGGGGAAACAGTTTCTTACCAGTTAAGAAGAAAACTGTTCAGTAGACGATGCCAAGTCCGGGGGGGACTTTTCACGACAAAACATCCTGGAGTGCAGGGCACGTTCTTATCATCTATTCAGTCACTAAATCCACTACCACTTCAGCTCTGTCTGCTTGTTCTTATCTGGTTCAGTATTAAACTGCGATTGCCATTTTCTAATAATAATCATAATAAATATACTCCTCATCGCACTAATTAAATGGGATTATGATCAAAAGTTGCCAAGAGTTTCTAGCCTGTTTTCATTTCCAATAATATTAAGTTAGAGCAAGTATACAATCAACGATATTAGGAAAGTTTAAAACAATATACAGGGAGTCACAGAACTATTTGTCACTTCACGACACGTTATAACTCAGGAACTGTTGATGATATAAAAGCTTACATTTCCTATTTCCACTTGCACCGTATTATTATTTGGAGAATATGATTTGTAAGCTTGGCAATATAGTTTTCTGGAAAACTAAACAAACGATACAATGATGAAGTCATGATATTATCAACACAATCTTGTATGTTATTGAATTCTTCCATATATAATTTTATAAGTAGTAAAGTTTTTTATTAACCATACTAAATAGGAGAAGACTTTTTAAACATTTTTTTTGGAATCAACAAGTTACTGTGGATACCATTATTCGATTAACATTCCTAATCTGCCAGCTAATTGTAGTTCTTGTGGTTTGAATTGAAAATAATCTCATTAAATACTATTATATAAGGAATAACCGTCAACGATCTATGAAATAGAGACCGCACTACGGACGCCATAGACACGCAACTTTAACAGTGAATTCTTTTCACGAACAAGGCGATGGTAAAGAAACACATTAAAATTTTTTAACAAAAATTTAGTCTACTAAAACAGTCAGTGGTCAATACGAAATAAAAAAAATACGGAGTGAAAACCAATGAGGAACACTGAATGACATTATTATTAACTGACAAATGTAAACCAGATAATATCCGGATAATGGAAACGTAACGAAACCAGTCGAGTTGAGAGTCAAATTTACGAGAAATATTGAGTTTATATTCTAATAAAATATCTATCTGAAGGCCAGTGGCTTACGTTCTCACCTTGGGAGCGATATCCACTCTGACCCTCGATTTATTCACGTGGGAAGTGATACAAAAATCTGAGCAAGTCGTACGTCCGATAGGACGTCTGACCGTCGGTCCAGAGTCTGTACGATGGCAAGTACTCATTAAAGATACATACATTAAATAATAAATAATAATAATAAATAATAAATAATAGATAAATACATTAAAAGGTAATTTCTTAAGCACCACAGAATATATAAGACAATATTATTCTACAGGTTGAAGAAGAAATTTGAATACATAACTGCAATAAATTTATTATTCATTATTGCTGCTGGAGTTCAGTGTATATGACGGGAATTAAACAATTATACAGTAAAAGAATAATCTGTTTCCCGCCAATCACAAGCTGGTATATAACTGTGGATGGTGCGATGGTGCCAAAGCCTCACTTATTCGTACTCCTCCGTCACGTCTACATGATAATAATCAATAATAAAATCAGTCTACTTTTATATAGGGGCCGGTGGTTTGCCTACTCACCTTTGGACTGGAGATCCAGAGTTCGATTTTCACTTCGGCTCTCGATTTCTTCACACGGAACTGAAAAAAGCCCATTTAGAGTCAGATACTCTATATATACTTGAGCTAGGGAGAATTTAGGAATCCTAATTTAGAACCAACTCGGTAATGTAGCTGACCTATCAATAATAATGAGGCACATTTCCACCTCTAGAACCGGACCAAAGGTGAAAGCGGATAAGTGTGCTTTATTTATAACAATTCTACTTTTGTGTTTAATTTCTTGAAAAGAGACCAAAGGACACTGCCCTTGAGGAAATTAAAATTATTCCTGTGCTAAGAAGGCCCTGAGATACAAGGTACTGTACGGTGACATTGAATTTTAAGACCCAATATTACTTATGGGTATTTAATAGTATTCAGTAGAGGGTTACTTAATGCAAAGTATGATGAGGACATGGAATCTGTAGACGTGTTATGGGTACCCACTTTAGGATATCACATAATTTGTGTTCCATGGCTAGTGAAGACACAGTCGTCACTTGAACAAGTATGTTGAGGCTAAACAACAGGTTTTTTTTAATGATCAGCTTTAACCAAAGCTCTTTATATTACCTGACAGTTGTTTGTGTAGACCGCCACCCTTTTTGTGCAGCCCGCCGGGTTTTATCAGTAACTCAAAATGATTTCGTAAGCTTTTTAAACATATCTTAATAACTTTTAATAATAATAATTGAAATTATGATAAACTGAAAATATCACAAGATAATTTTGTAATCCAATTGAAAGTTTGTTAGTAACATTTATCCACACTGTAATTTTCAAAATAAAATTAACTGTGAGGTACATTAATAAATAATTAATTAATAAATTTATAAAGTATAATAATGTATGCCCAAATTTGTTTATACCTCTAATTAAATTACAGGAAGGTACTAAAGTGTATCATAAGGTAATTAATATGCTTCAATTCTTTTTTTATCATTCCAATGTGAGTGGTTAACCTTTAGTTTAAGAAAGCTGGAACACAGACAAGAGAGAAGAAAAAAGAATGCACTTACGTTTGATCCACCCACACTGCACGTTTCATTAAGTCAATACATTCAGAAATGTCCCAATCATCCAACGGATTTCATTAATAACTCCTCAAATAATTTATTAAAAACCTCTTCTGAATGAATCTCAATTAGTTCTCCTTAATTATTATATATATATTTTTTAAATTCATAAAATAAAAATTAATTCACATTCCAGAATCATATGAATCAACCCATCGATGTTCAATTTTCAACTCAATACTCGGTTGCAGTTCATGCCTTTTCCCCTTTCAGTTTTCAAACAGATTGTTAACGTTGCATCATTCCTTTGGTTAGAGATTTGCTATGAATCTACAGGAATTTTCATAAAACCCAAGTTTTGAAGATAAGCAGTGATGGACCTTCTTAGATCTAAAAGTGGTCACCACAATGGATATTATCTATAGGGTGAATCAGTGAGTGTAACATCATTCTAGGGAGGCCGGAGTAGGCCAATGACTTTCAGGCTCGCCTCTGGATTGTTAGATCAGGGTTCATTTCACTCTAACCCTCAAGTTTTTCACGTGAGAGGTGAAAAACAGCACTTTCAGCCGTCGTCCCCGAGGCTTTAAGATGTCAGGTACTCGTTAACGACTTTACCCTAATGTTAATTATTAGAATTTTTTTTTTAGGTAGGCAGAATTTAGGACGCCGTATCTATAATAATTAAGGAGGAGCAATATTCCTTAGATGTTTTCCTCTAACGTTTTCCTATCCTCAAAAATAAAAAAATATATAAAAAAGAACCATTAAATATTTCATTTTTGCATTTTGTAACTTTTGTATTTCTTTGTACATCTTGTTGATCCATATGACCTTCGAATTTTCTGGACATTTATTAATCTTTTGCGCAACATTTTGCATTGTTCGTCATTTCTAAAAGGTTCTGAAATGATGTCACTATGGAGAAACTTTTATTTGTAAACCTGTCATGTTGACATATTCATATATCCTATCTTTGTATTGTCAATCACCCAACATTTACTTAAGCTAAGTTATTAGGCGATACGTTTCGCATTATGAACTGTAACTCCAGACAAATGACCTCACACTAGGCATTGGAATGCACTCTATCTAGAACACCAATATCTTCAACGTCTCTGATTTTGTATGGCATAAGCGTGAGTTGGTCAGAAAGATATAACTAGAAAGAAATACAGAATAATATTTAAAAATACACACACAACACAAAAGAATGTGTCTGTGCATTCCATTTTGCCACCATGGTCAAACGTTTTTCCTTCAACGGCCAGATTTACAGATACACAGTTTTTTTTTGTCTTTACGAGGGACTTTAATGTAGTTCATTATGATTTAGCAGTCAATTAAAACTTTGGCGAGTCTTAATAAGGGGGGCGCCAAAAGCGCACGGTTTAATCCAATTCCTAACCCTATCCAATGTTGCTTAACTTCGGAGATCTGATAGAAGCCCCGGTGTTTCAACATCGCTACGGTCGTTGGACCTAAAACAATATGTTTTAATATTACCCTGTTCTCCGGACTTCAGAAAAAAAACTACTTTTCAAGTAAAACCCTCTATATTAGTTTCCTCTATTCAAATTTTTTACTTTTGTAACTTGCATTATTTTTACTTGTATTGTTCTAAACATTGTAACAATCTATTATTATATATATATATATATATATATATACACTTTTTCGTTGGAAATACTATCCAAAACGGACAAATATAGTTCAATATAGCCAGTGCGCTTGGTTTCCCTCTCTTATCTCTCCTGAAGACGGTTCAAACAGAAAATTAGAGACTGTAAGTGTGTTCTTTTGATTTCTCTATGTTTCTTTGTCTATATTGAACTATATATATATATTCATAAAGATTTCACATAAATACGTAAAATAACAATCAATGATCAAACCACAATATGGAATGGGAAAACAAGACTTTCAACCGTAACAATCGGTCTTCGCCAGAGTCAAAAACCCAACTCTGGCGAAGACCGCTTTTTACGGTTGAAAGATCTTAGCCTTGTTTTCCCATTTCATATTGTAGTTTGATCATTGATATATATATATATATATATATATATATATATATTATATATATATATATATGAATAATAATCAAAATAACACTTGATATAATAGATGGATTAATTTACCACAATGAAAACAATTTTTGAAACAATACTCTAAGGCCTTTCGTTAACACATCTTCAGAGAGCAAGTGAACTAAAAAAACAATAAAAATCAATCAGCCAAGTTAACAAGTATTTATTGTTTTTTTAGTTGAATTGCTCTCTGAAGATGTGTTAACGAAAGGCCTTAGAGCATTGTTTCAAAAATTGTTTTCATTGTGGTAAATTAATCTATATATATATAACAGACTCAATAATATATCGACCGTTTGATAGAATAGGTGTGTTCTCTAATCGGGGTTCGGTCAATTTTCCAGGATAAAAAATCAAACTCTCGTTGCCAACGTTTCGGTTTTATTTAAAACCTTTTATTTAAAAACAGTCTAGTCGAAGGTTTTGTCCGGCTAACATTGTTGTTCCTTTAAATAATGTAAATTTCATTTTCTTAGTTAAAATATTCTTACTTCTGCCTATGAAAAAGGTTTTAAATAAAACCGAAACGTTGGCAACAAGAGTTTGATTTTTTATCCTGGAAAATTGACCGAACCCCGATTAGAGAACACACATATATATATATATATATATATATATATATCAATCACAGTATGTCTCCTAGATGTTCAACCAACAGCACTTCATGAGACAAGCTGATAATAAAGTTGAAGAAAAAAAAGGTATAACTTTGGTTAAGCAAATACCTCATCATTTACTTGGTGACGTGTTTCATTCAGCTATTTAGTGATAATAAAGCTGCTTTTTTTTATAATATATGTAAAATTCACGCACATGATAAAAATAAATTATTTTGCTTTTAACTTCACCTGTACTGTCTTCCCAAAACATAAATCAACTTTCAATGGAGAAAGGAAAACACCTCCTTGAGTCCAATTCGTTCCCTTCGTCTTGATTACATCGCTCCATTCATCAACTTAGAGAAAATTAAGAAACTGACCAAATCATGTTGTTCATCCAAAACGTGTTCTGTCCCGACTATTCATTGATAAATAATCGCAAGTGTTTCGTAATGTTTCAACTTCCTACGTCCTTTTTTACTTTACCATTTGTAAAATATAGTAATCATGAAAAAGGTCCCTAAAGTTATGCTTTTTGTGTGTGTGTTTTTTCAATGATGTTGTAGGCGTTGTATGTGTTTATATTGGAAAGTGTGTGGGGCTCTCTACATTCACACAGTTTTCATCGATGAAATTTATATTTTACACAAAATGGGTTCTACGGTATGTCCCGTGCCCTATTGATGTTTGGCAATACTGCATGAGGGAAAAGTAACTTTTTTTTTTCAAAATTTTATTTTTGCTATGAACTATAGGAGTTAAATTTCGGGGTATTATGAAACTGAGAGAAGCACAGATTTTTTAAAAAAGATAGGAAAGAAATTTTTTACAATAAATTAAATAAATTTTGACTCGCGATAAGATTCTAACAGCATCTGAACACTATAAAGGACACAACTGATCACGTTTGAGGATCATAATGTAATTATATCCAAAAATAGCACTCCATAACGAGGTTGTTATTACGTTTACTTAGAGTAAAGTTGTTATTAATATTAAGTATAAAAAGTTATACCTGTTGTACTGTATTTTTCTAAATTCAATTATTTGACAATTAATGTCTATATTGTATTCGAATTGTTTTTATTATTATAATTTGCAAATTGGCAACATATAAAAAATAAACTTGTGGGTTACCTAAATCAGGAAAACAAAAAAAAAACAAAAAGAAGTAAAGTTGTAGTAAGGTATTTTATAGTAATTTATAAAGTAATTTACTATAAAGTAATTTATAGTAACGAGTAGGCCACTTCAGATTTTTCAATGAGTACTATTATCAATTGAGATGGTATTTCAAAAAACCATCGGCTGAATCTGATGGCGGGAAATGTGTTTGATCTGTTTCTTGGCACCCATTTCAGTTATGGGCTTGAGCATATTACCATCAGTAATATGATCAGTAACATCAGTGTGTGAGTGTGAGTGTGTGTGTGTGTGTGTGTGTGTGTGTGTGTGTGTACATGTACATCGGGAAGTCCTATATCCACCTCGCTCAAGTTTATGAGAGTAGGGATATTTTACGAGTAGCTGATATGTTGGGGACTGACAGCTTTGTCTTCTACTAGACACTGCATGCACCAGATTTTCCATTTCCGATTTGAAAGAGCAGGGTCGTAACTAAGATTTGAACCTTCAATCTTCAGAGCTAAAGACAGAGTTGTCTTGCTGATGTCCCGTGGACTAGACCACACCTATACTACACACTATAACAAGCTTCACACAAGACAAGTGTCACCATCACATTATTCATAACTATAAATGTTAGAACCACAGGGGTTATTAGTAATATTATTAACTGTTATTATTCTAGATGAAAATACATTTTCCTCACGTATTACCCATTAACGAGTTCCGATCGATATGTGATAAAACTTAACAGGAAAGAATGTAATTTTTTATAAAAATAATAAATAAATAGGGTTACGTTTAGTAAATAGTCCTCAATTTCACTGCCTTTAAAATTATTCAAATTATAAATGTTAGATATCTTCTAATATTATTAACTATTAATTTACTCAGAGTAATAAGAATTATTATTCTTTATATTAAAGAATGATATTAGCTCAAAAAAAACTGATGTACATGGAATTATATTATAGCAAGATAACTGAATGAGTTTCATACATTTTCATACAGTTTTGTAAATAAGCTGTTTATCAAACTAAAGTTCTACCATGTTTACTTTACTATAAGTAAAGTATAGCGATCATGAAAATTCAATCACGTGATTTTCAAGGTTGTACATTATCGAGGTCACCAAAATCCTTGAATGATGTTTTTTTATCGAAGTCTTTTGTCTAATGTCTAATTAAAAGTTTGTGGGGAAGCTACAGTCCACGTTTGACAGATCAAATTAATATTTTACCCAAAAATGGGCCTCATGGTGTAGATGTGGCCTATTGTTTGGGAGCAATTATGCCTTATGGGAAAGTCACTTCTTTATTAAAACGTGTTTTTAGACGACATTTTTTTCTCTTAAATTACTAACTCTAGACTTGAAATTTTGGCATTATCATTGGAAGTGGTAAAAAAAAAAATTGAAAATATCCTCAGATTTTTAAAACAACTGTAATCCTTTTTTTTTTCAATAAAATATAAAAATGTTGGCTCATGCTTCAATCTGAAAGCTTGTGACAAATTTACAAGACATACTGTTTGACGAATCAAAATAAATTATGCCTAAAAATAAAGCATTATGCAGACGATTATTTGAGATATTTTTTTCAGAATACATTAACCAAAGGGGTGTTATGAAAGAACAATGATAGTTTGCCAAAATGTGTAAAGAAAATTAGCAATTTATAAAAAAAAATTATTCATTATAATGAACTAGTTACCGCAAAAATGCATACACTGTGTACAAATGAAAATTCATCTTGGACTAATGGATCACCTGCTGTACTAGTCGGATTTGTTTACATGGATTTACTGTTTATAAGGACCTACAATTTTTTAACTGAATTGACTAAAATGAAAATATGTTTAGAGGCTTAAAACAACTGAAATAATTTAATGACTTAATATGACATGCAAGAAGAATAACATTCTTACGAGTAAGAAATCAACGTCAATTAAATGTATAAATTCTGATATTTTTCATGGATTTGTCTAAGAAAATGCTCTAATCAATCTATATATTGTATCTTTGAACAAAACTTCAAGGATCAGCTGTAGATTTTCTTGTGTAATCATATTATTTTTGGGTAATACTGAAGTACGAGCAATCCACTCTGTCCTTCTATATTACAAAACGGATGCTACTTTTAAGCTAATTCTTTATATTGTCAAGAAGTTTGATATTATACTCACTTATAGTAAAATTGTGTGTAGGCCACTCCAGATTTTTTTAAATTTTTCTTTAAAAAATTAAAAGCAGTGCTATCTGCTTTAATTAGCTTTTTTTTTTTTAAATAAGTAAGTTAAATAAGTAAAGACGTCAAGCGATGCATTTGACTGCTAATAGTTGAGATGACAAGACCAAAAGAGGCAGGTGTGAGGAACGGTTTCCACAACACCAAGTGGATAAATCAAAACCCCCCTCCGCTCATCACAAAAATAAACTCAACAAGCGGATCTTTTATAATTATTCCCAGTCCTTGGTTACTGCCAACCATTCGCGGCGGCTAACATTGATATTATTTCAAAGACCAATGAACTTACATCAATCGGCCTGGTGGTATTTCAAATGGATTTATAAATCATTCTATGCCCTTTAAGATCTCAACAACATAGTTGTCACCTATGGTACAAGAATGTTTTGTATATACTATACTGTAGAGACAATATAAATATATCAAAGATTAAACCATAAGAACAAGGTGAAACTACAACAAAACTTAAATATTTCGACCTTATCGTCATCAGACCATGAAGAAGAAGAGTTCTGCTCAGCTGACAAACAGTTAATATTTATAACTGCCAGCCGAGCAGAACTCTTCTTTCATCATCTTACCGATGATGATGACAAGGTCGAAATATATAAGTAAGTTTTGTTGTTTTTTTCTGCTTCTCTGCGGAACATTTCGGATCGTGATGACGACAACTGTCTATGAAACGACATTGGGTTATGAAATAAAAACAATGTTAATCGCGAATGGTTTTCCACTTCCAGTATAAAGTATGACTGTTAAAAGAGTCGAAATATTGAAATTGAGTCCTAGAGTCTAATTTTCATCCGTGTTTCTTTCTGTTTTCAAAGTACATAGACATATATTTAATTTAAATATTTGTGAAAGGAATATTAAAAGGAATCATAAGGATAAGAGGGATCTTTCTAAATTCACGACAGGCCTTATGAGGCACGTATCATAGAACACTGTACGGCATTTCTGTCGTTTGAACAGTGAATGTAACTCCTACAATGTGTGTAACCTTCTTACCTCCCACTCTCTGTCCCTACCACTCTGCCACTCTTCCTCTGTATTATTTTCTTTCAGCTTATCACTTTTATCCCTCACTTCGTCCTTCTATTTATTAGGTATTACGTTTACAACTTTATACCTTTCTATATTTTATATTCTATATCCTTGTCTCCCCTTTATCACTCCTTTCTGCCCAGCATTCTTTACAACAGGTGCCATGATAGCCCAGTGACTACTTGCAGAGCTCTGTACTGGTAGATACGGAGTCCAGTACACATTGTCCTCCTCCATTTATTCACGTGGGGGTGAATCTGTACGTCACCCCTCGGAGAGGATGTCAAGATGTCAGTGCCGATATTGTTCGATGTTATGAACTCGTTAAAGATCTTTATTCTAAATATTCTTGAGTCAGGCAAAATTTCGGACCCCCAATGTAAAATTTCATTGTGTGGTATTACAAACAGCCAATGTTCGGCCTATGTTTGTTCTCTAGAGGAACCACCACTGCAACCTACCTACACTCTACATTATATTCCTCATTAATTCTCTCTATAATTCACTCACTCTTTGACTTAATGTGAATATATACTTCCTTCTATCTATCTACTCCTTCCAACTTTTACTCTCCCTTTACCCTCTGCCGCTATCACCTCTCGACATAATAATTCACTCTATTTAATGCTCCTCATGCCACACTTTTTACTTCTCAATCATTGATTTTATATCTCTCTGATTCTCATCTGTATCCTCTCCCCATATAAATGTCTCTATCTCTCTCTCTTTGATCCAGTATATATCTTCCAAACCCTCATCTGTCCACCATATCTTTCAACCTTTTCTTTCACATTTCTTTTTATATCACTATCTCTATCACTCAATACTATTTTCCTCTCCCGTTTACTAACTATTACTCCCCTCTTTTATCATTTTCCATATCATCCTCATTCAATACTTTCACTCAATTCATTTTACTCCCTCTCCATCACTCTTTCAGCATCTTCCTCTTTATCTCTTCCTTTCTGTATTTTGCCGTAAAAACATTTTGCTAAATCAAAATAAAATTTTGCTAATAAATTACAATTGCAATTTTATTTAATGATGAAATCTACTTAAATCTTTTTTCACTAGATTAGAAAAACCGACTCAGTATAAACTATACCTGCAACAGAATAGTCGTAGTACAATACCCGGCTAAATATTCCATGTTTTTTTATATCATTACTATAAATAACAATGTATTACACTTTTATAAAAATGAAATTTGAAACACAAAAAATTATGAGCTGATAATCCAATTAGTCAATGAAAAGGACCCGAAAATAGTAATGAAGCTGAAATTTTTGAAATAAAAACTCCGTACATAAAAAATTAAGGTTAGATTACGAGTGACAATGACGAGGGTAAAAAGTAATATATTAATGTGGATGTAGATGAAAGGGGCACCCAGCAGAGAAACTTGAAGGCTGCCTCCGAAATCAGAATTTTAAATAAATAGAAAACTGAAAATGAGAAGCTGTCAGGTTAAATCTTTGTTGTAATATCATTCTTCAAAAATACAAACAAACAAAAAAGTTAAGTAGATTATTGTTTGAATGAAGCGCTGTAAATCATATGTTGACATGATTAGCTATACTTGAACGGGATTTTTAATGACATGTCTGTATATATATGTAGTCTTTTAAAACAGTTTGATGAATATCAGCACGAACAAGCAAAGGGAGAGTGGCGGGGTAGTTGAGAAGGGTGTAACATTCTGTTTACTCTAGGAAACCTCTAGGCAGCGTTTAGTGAACAAACGTCGCCACACATTTTCACCACTTCACCTGCATGGTATATCATTACTAATTATCTCTTAACCACTGTCAAACTTTTGGTATTATTCAAGGATGGTGGTATATCAGTTGTTGCACCAGCCTTAGCGAACTCATCTCCTCTTTCATTTCCTTGAATGCAAGCATGATTGGGATCTACTTAAGAAATCATTATTAACTGAGGCACGCAGCACTGTCAGGTGCTTCCTTCTCTCCAGTGTTAACCGATAGTTATTTGGTGAATTCTTAGAAAGGTCAATTTTGACGGTGACTTCATTCCATTCTATAGTTGTACCTAACGTTATGGTTCTTAGTTGAGATTGTAACATGCTTAAGGACAGCCTTTTCGCTTTTTATCTGCATTTCTGAAGGACTATTCCCGCAGGCTCCTTAAAGCTCGAATCCAATCCAATCCAATCATTGCTGCTTCCCACCTCCGCAGACCACTACTAGTAGCCTAGGAATTATGCTACTTGCGAAGAGTAGGTCATTAACCCTAGGAATATTTCTGATAGTTATCGTAAAGTTATAAATCAAAATGTTAAAATATTTCCAGCTAAGAACCACTCGTTCGGGAAGGCACTGTTTCAAATGTCAACACATTGTAAGTACAGTGGCACTGCTTGGAGTGCAAAATAGATCTTCTCAATTTGAACTTCATACTGAGTACGAGTTCTTTATCAGTAATTAGCTGCGAAAAAACGTGAGGCAAACAAGGCTGGATGATTTCCTCAATAAATAACTAATTGTATTGCTTATGGTTTAAACAGTATAACTATAACTTACAGTTTCACTATTTATTACATATTTCATTTATTTGATTTTTTTTTCTGCTAACTTCATGAACTGCAAAATGCCAATTTCCATTTCTTCGGTTAATGCTATCAATCTGTCATTCTTATGACTTTTGGTGTTTGCAAAAGTGATTTCATTAAGCAGCGTCCACTGTAGTTCCCATGTATGGACTCTAGTAAACCTATGGTACTACGAATATATCCACATTCACCATCATCCATTTACATTGGATTTTATTAATTGATTAAGTACTGTCCCCATTCTATGGCAGGTAGATTTAAAGTGCATTGTGTTTCTATGTCTACGAAGAGCAGCTTCATCTTCTACCGTTTTGCAGACTCTTGTCAAAGAGAAAGCAGGGGCTTTCAATTTTGCATGCAAGACGATATTTCGTTGGGGTAAGAGAATGTGCAGATATTACTATTCAAATATTTCTCATGGTCAAGATATTTGCCTGTTACAAAACATCTCATTTGCTTTCGGTTTATGACTTTATTTTACTTCTTCCGTTGTTATTATATTTGTCTTGATGCGAGTAGAGAGTAGTATAAATTATAGTGAGTGAATCTATGAAGTTCGACTGAATTTTTTTTAGGGGAACGGGAAGGAAAAAATATTGGGAACCACTGATAAGGCTTAATTTCAGCCTTTCTCCGGTTATAGTGGGTTCTTTACTGGTTCTATATCGGATTCAATTATACATAAGTTTCATTGTTCCTTACACTTTCTTTTCTCAGTATGATTTTTCTTCATTTATTAATCAATTGTACTCCTTTATTCTCTACACACCTCTCAACTAGTCCATCCAACCGTCTCTGACTGGTGCTCCTAGTGTCCCTCTATTTAATCTCCTGATGATCGTTGAACCAAAAGTTGGAGACTGTAAGCGTTCAAAATATTTCCTTTTTTATAAGATTACTAATACTGAACTATATATATTTATATGACTAAGATCATTCAACCAATCAACAGGATTCGTCAGAGTCTCACTCATACTTAGTATGACTCACTCACTCACTTTTACAGTATAAGTAATGCACTGACGAAGACTGTTTATTTTGGTTGGAAAACCTTAGTCATATTTCAAAATTTCTTATTGCAGTTTAGACGTTGATTTTAATTTTAATCTGTTTACTGTTTAAACTCGTTTTATATATATATATATATATATATATATATATATATATATATACAGAATTAAAAGAAACGGACCAGCGGACTTGTTTAAATAAAATAAATTCAAAACGAAGGAAACACACAGAAAGACACAGACATAACTCACATCGATATTTCGACAATCGTCGTCATCAGGAGGATTTTAATTTTAATCTGTTTACTGTTTAATCTCGTTTTATATATATATAATATATAATAAAATAAAAAACGAAGGAAACACACAGAAAGACACAGACAAAACTCACATCGATATTTCGACAATCGTCGTCATCAGGAGGTGCGAAGAGCGAAGAGTCCCGCAGGAAGACAGGGCGGTACTCAGACAGTACCGCCCTGTCTTCCTGCGGGACTCTAATGTAATGTACTAATGGGACTAATGAGTAATGTACCACATTCATCATCAGGACAAAAATGAGAATAACAGTAGGATTGTTAGTTTATATATTGAGAGGTAGATTACTACTGGAATGTTCACAGGACATCACCCTGGATCATGGGGGATTAAGGTAGGGTGGTTAAACTGCCTATTGAAGGGATTAATAATGAAAAAATCTGGAGTGGCATACACTCTACTTTACTATAAGTAACTTAATATCAAATTTCTTGAGTATATAAAACATAACGTCTCATTTAAGCATAACGTAAACATCTAAATGGGATATAATTATTAGCCTATCATTCCTGAGGTAGTACAGATAGTGATTGAAGGACATATCATTTTATAAGCTTATTTTTGTACATCACAAATAATTTATTATTTGCAAATAATTTCATTAGTATAACTACAGCAGTAATAACATTTTTGAAAAACCAAAGTGAACATTTCTTGAAACGATTTATTCTCCTACAAGAGAATGGCTTTCGTTCAAACAGCCAGTAGATTTCTTACATCGTTTACTTGACATCCTTCTACATTGAATATTAAAGTAAAATTTTTAAGTTTAAAACAGGAAAATATCCTTTAAACAGGAAAATATCCTTTTTTTCTCTGAAAAACATCTTTAACTGCGAAGAAAATGTTGTTTTAAGGTGATTTGTTAATTAAAGATGTACGATAATTACATTTATTAATCTCTAAACGAAAGATTCAGGTTATGAATTATCATTTACATTTTTGGTCTTTTATAGAATTATCATATTGGGAATTTTAATCTTTAAAATAATAATAATAATAAGCTTCTTAGTATTTAATAAGAACATTTTCCTTCCCCTTTTTCAAATAACATATATACAAATTTTTTCTGAGTGAGTGTTATCATTTTCCTGCACAATATTATTCCGCTTACATCTCATATAATTCAATAAACAATTTAAATTGTTCCTTTATAAAATCAATTTTATCTCAGTAGATTCGCTCACAAAAATTTCTAAGTCAATGTAAACAATGTAAAAAAATACAAAAAATTCGACAAGTATAGCAGGTGATCTCTTAGTCTAGGGTAAACAAAGAGTTATTATATCGTTATTGCTCTTTCCCGTAATTGAAACTTCATGATTTTTTTTTTATGAATTGCTAATGTTTTGTTCCATTTTTGGTCAAATTTTCATTATTTTTTAATCAGCCATTTAACGTCAAAAAAACATTTTCTGAAAACAGAAATCGTACTGTAACGCCCCATTAGCGAATGTAATTTTGAAAAAAAATATGTCAACTCATTCTACAGATAATGTTCTATTTATAGGCATAGTTTCATTCTTGTCCGTCAAACAGTATGGCTTGTATCGCTCTCACAAGGTTTGAGATTGAATTATAAGTCAAAATTTGTACATTTTATTGAAAAAAAAATATTTCCTGTTGTTTTAAAATTCTGATTATATTTTTCGTTTGTTTCATTTGTAACCTCAAAGATAATGTCAAAATTTCAAAACTCTTGGGTTATCAGTTTAGGAGAAATAAATGTTTTAAAAAAAACGGTTTTTGGCAAAAAAAGTGACTTTCCCATCATGCATAATTCTTCCTAAACAATAGGGATCTTCGTCTTTATGAGTCCCATTTTTGTGTAAAATATCAACTTAATCCATCAAAGATTCTGGACCGTAGCGTGGTAACAAGCAATGCTAACACACTCACCCACCCACCCACCCACCCACCCACACACACACAGACATCATCGTAAAAACGTCATAAAACGACTTCTGGGACCTCAAAACATGTAATTCCGTCAAAATCTCGAGATCGAATTTTTTCACGATCACTATACTTTACTTATAGTAAAGTAATAGTCCTAGCGTAAAGGAATCAAAAGAAAGAAATCTTGTATATGAGTACTCATGTAATATCGGGAGCTGAGAGGCCCGTAAAAGGTCAGATATAGGAATGACCACGACTTCATTATCAAGAAAAATTACAGATGCACCTTTCTGCCTGCGCACCAAAATGCCATACAACAGCACTCCATAAGACAAAACTCACAAGAGAAATGGTGGTCAATTCCACGAAAATTATCACTAAAGAAAGAAACCATGTTAAATTACAAATATTAGAAGCATTAATAATTCAAGAAAAGTAACCAGCCATAAATATCTAACTTAATAATTCTTGTCAAATTTTAAAACTATTTTCCAACAGGCCAAACCAGATTAGCCAGGAATTAGGTGAGTCCAACCACCCTACCTTAATTCCCCATAATGCCCCATAATCCAGGGCGATGTCCTGTGTACATTCCAACAGTAATCCACCTCTATATATATAAACTAACAATCTTACTATTATTCTCATTCTTGTCCTGATGATGAATGTGGTACATTCGAAACATGTCGACTAGTAATATTGGTGATAAGCTTTATACTTTTAATGAATAGACGAGGAAGGAATTCCGGAAACTGGAGAAATTGTGTAAGGAAAGATACAAGCCAAATATGGGGCGTAATTTAACAACATATTTGTGTACAATGGCAGCAGGTCTTCCCTTAAGCATATGTTTAACTAAGTTTTCTTAAATTAAAATAAGCAGCAGCTTCTGCATTGACCAGTTTCTTGTTGACACTCTCTAGTTTATTTCAAATATTTTATTCTATTTTAACTGTAGTGCATTAGACTTAATTAATTTTAGTTTATACCTGAGGATGGCGAATGAGAACCGAAAGCTTGTACGTATTTTTATTTAGTTTGTTAATTTAGAGATTAGAATTTAGTTTTTCGTGTTTTACCTATGTTTATTGTGTGTGTTAATGTCTTTTGCTAACCTTCTTTGGAAGCTACCAGAGTCTCACCGCAAAGTGATACGAAAACTAGAGAGTGTCAACAAGAAACTGGTCAATGCAGAAGCTGCTGCTTATTTTATTAACAATATATATACATATCTGTCAAATGTCTTCTCTGTCAAACTGTTAGACGGTGCGATCTGTTCTAGTTTTCAAAATTTTAGGTGAACCTTTGAATCGCTGGCAATTCAAGCCAGCTGAAACCGAAGTGAGTCTAAAATAATAAAATCAGAAATTATGAATACGATAAACGTCTGGCAGTCAGTCGTAGATGTACCGGACCCAGTGCAAGAAAATAATCGGGCCATCTAAAAATTGGCATGTTTGTAAATTATTTACGTTAAAAGTGGAAGACCAGTTCAGCTGTGTATTTAACACACTAAAAGGACCAACTGAAGTCAATGAAAACTGTACTCTGTTCTTAAGAAAGCAGTTCCAATGAGAATGGCCACATTTCTTTTCTCGTTAGAAGGAAGGGAGAATGTTCATTCAAGTTAAACTTAACTAAAGGTAAGATGTTTTTTGTTTGCTGAAATGAGGTGGCGTCGTAAATCATTACGCAAATGGGTACTTTGCTCGCCCATGGCTAATGGCTGCTGAATCACAGATTAGCCACACCTTTGACTCTTGGATTGAGTACAAAACGTAAGGCCTATGAATGTGGGCGTTAGATAGAAAAAACATTACTTGTCTCTCCATATTCTAATCTCTCAACATTTAAAGTTTATAATTTCAGGACTCAAAAATGTTTTTTCAATATTTGAAAAAAGAAATATTAAAAACATTGAACCATTAATGTGTTATACGCTAAATTATTTATATATTCTTCGTTACGGTGTAATAATAAATGCACATAAATTCGACATGGATCACTAATTACAATACGTGGACCACGAAGTTCCTATTTTTCTCGTGGACCCTCTTTGACGTTCACGGTTCCCTGGGGTCCATGTGGACCACGTTGATAACCCCTGCATTAGATGGAATTAAATGATAAACGTTATATTATAATCAGAGGTAATGACAGGTATTAATAAAGGAATAAAATGTTTTATTGCAAAGATCTTTGAAATATTTTTATAATAAATTCACTAAAAATGTTATGTACCATTTATTTCATTTGATATTGTATTAATAAAGAATTTTAAAATTTGAGTTTATTTTGAATTTAATAATTTTGGGACTTAAATGTATAAAAAAAGATTACTTGACTTGAAAACGTATTTTTCAAAATACAAAATACAAAATTGGATGATCAATGTTTTTTTTTAGAATGGATGGAAGTAAAATTACGAATCCTTCCTATGATTAATAAAAAATGTCGGTCGTTTCATATCCTCCAATGTCTTGGATTTCCCAATTTAATTTGATGCGTTATAAAGGCACATGACTTTTCATACAAGGAAAACTAAAATTACAATTCAAATAAAAGCGAAAGTATAAAATAACGAAATGATATTTTAAAACAATCAAAATTGACTGTACCTGTTCAGGAGGCGAGGACCGCTTGTTTTTGTTACTTTTATGTCCTATCTTGATGTAGTTCATCCAAAGAGACATGGTGGCACATAACACAAGCAGACGTGGACAGTTAAGAGAAGGCTGCCGGGAAACTAATGAGACTGTGCCAACTACCCCACCACAAGCGCGACAATGCAGGGGCGACTGCCACGTGACCAGTACACCGAACAGCACTGGTGCGGTGCATTCAGGCCTTCTGCAGTGGAACTAGGCAAAGGAAGTGTCAGCGAATGGCTTTACAGCAACGATCTCTACCCAACTTAGGGATCAACGTTATTACACAATGACCTTTCTCTGTTCTCACTAGCACAGAATAGTGGCCACATATGATTCGGCTATTAATAAGTCGGAGGAGTCACTGTAGTCCACCTATGGGATGAATGATCCAATACAACATCACCTTTAAAGCCCTTGCAGTATAACTCCAAACTTTATGAATGTTCATCTTCATGTTAACGCCTTCAACTAGTACTTCTGTCAAACTTGTATATATTATTCAAAATTAATCATAATATGCAGAGATTTGCTTGTTGCTAAGTTTCTGTCTTCCTGAATAACGCTTTTGTTATTGTATCTAAACTAAATAACAAATAATTATATGTAAACAAAATTTTAAATTGACAGGCTAGAAAACAAAAAAAAAGTCTATAATCTTGAGAGAATCATCAGACTTAAATCTTAAAATATTTATTTCATTCCAAAGTTGTGGAGTTTTTTGGTATTTAATCATTGTAGGGTAAAATGTCAATAAAATAGTCTCCATATACATATGTTGAAAGAGTTAAACAACGCGTCTTGAACACCTAATATTCTTCTTCAGGTTTAAATCTAAGCTGGAAAGTCGGAGAGACTACTCAATCTCTCTGTCGTTGTATCTCAGACTTAACCGCTTAGATTTAAACCTACTCAAGAACAGTCTTCGAAACGACTTTTTAACTCATTAAAAATCTGTATGTGGTAACTATATTATTAGCTTTTTTCACTACAATTATGTCATTTATATACGATTAATGTATTTATATATAATATAAATACTCTTGAATGTATTGAAGATCAACCCATAAAAGACATGAACATTCTAAAAAGAACTTACATAAATAGATACAATAGGTTCACACACTTGTAGTCTCAGTACGTTTTCGATTTAACCATCATCAGGAGGAAGAAAGGGATTCTCTCATCCCCCAGATGACAGAAAATTTGGCACTCTAAGTCTGTAGACTAATTAATGTGTTTCTAAACTGAATGAGTTAATGAGTGAAACTAAAATGTATTTATTTAGTTTCCATTTTACAAGATTTTATATTTATTCAAACATTAAAAAATCGATGCGATAGCGGGCAAATACAAGTTGAGAAATAAAACTGAACAACAAACAACAGCAACATACACGCTTACAGCTTCCAAATTTCGGTTCAACCGTTATCAGGAGAGAAAATAAAGGGTGACTAAGCACACAGTGTCCGCAATAGAAAAATATATATTTATACTTGAAAGATCAGCCGACGTAGAATAGAACTGACTCAAAATGTATCAGAAATGGGTCAGTTTTTCAATTCGAATCACACTTAAACGTCCAGAACTTGTTCAGAGTCACAGAAATAAAAGATAGTGGGCACAATATTACAGCATGTAAAATACAAAACTTTGAATATTGTAGACGCGAAGTAAAGAACTATGAAATATTAAAAAGGAAAACTTAAACAGTTTTAAAATACCCATTGCTAATTATAGTTATTTTAAACCTCTAATGTAATAGTTCTCAGTATTTCTTTTTAAAATTTCAGTAAGTACTCTTACTTATTATCTAGAATATTTTTAAGGGTTTTGTTTTATAAGCTGTAAATTTATATAGTTGCTGATTGTTGGGTTATTTCAATATGCCCACTAATCTTTCATTTCTCCGAACTGTAAATGTATACATACCAACAAAGTTTTAAGTAAAATAGAAACCAAGACTTCCAAAGACTGACCATGCCTGATACATTTTGATTATATTGTATTCCACGTCAGCTGATCTTTCAATAAATAAATAAATATCCTTACATATTTTAGCACTTAAATCTTCTAATGAACAAGGTTTGGTAGCATACACAATTGTTTTCACATATACCCATAAAAAAGAAAAAAAATCTAATGGAGTCAAATCTGACGAAGGAGGAGGCCAGTGAAATGGTCCAGCCCTTCCGATCCATCCGCAAGTAAATGCCCAATTTAGAGGTTATGAGACAAAGTACACACTGACCTTATGTATATATGGTATAAAACATGGTACAGCCTAGGTTGAACCGAGTATGACACGATATAGGTCGAGTACAACTCCAGTGTAGAGGCACAACTCCAGTGTAGAGGCACCAAAGCACATCTCATCCTTATTACAGTGTGATGAAATGTATAATGCAACTGGAATGAATAACGGAATTTATTTCGTGATTGCAAATTTAAAGAAACTAGTCTCTAAACTAACAAAGTTTTACAAAAGACTCTCAATTAAAATTCATCAGATTCAAACACAACTATTAATTATAAATGGGATATTAATTAAAATAAACTAAAGCAATCTTAGTTGTATCAGACAGCTTAATTAAAATTACAATTATATTTAAAAATATTAGTATACTCCAGTTCCCTAGGAGATTTTGTGATTATCAAATTACATTGTTACCATTAGAAAAAAATTATTGAAGTCCATTTGGAGCAAACATAAGAAGTGATTTAAATGGCTCATGATATGGTGAAACTATGTTATTTAAATTAAACGGGCCTCTGTTGCAGCATTGGAGAATGTTTTTTCTAGCACCCTTTAAAGTTTTGTCCGTATAAGAGATTTTTTAATTAGTGAGCAGTAGAAGTTAGGTTATTAATTTCATCATTAAAGAATTCAGAGGAGCAAACTCTTGCCGACATCAAAAACATGTGTAAACTTGATATTTTAATATGGAAGAATAAAAATGGACAGAAGTACATATATTGGTGGGTTTTTTGCATACACTAAAATGTAGCTCTTTTGGTAGTCTATAGGCCATCTAAGAAGGGTAAATTTACCATTTAGTTCTTCCATCAGAATGAACTAATTAATTGTCCCCTCCTCCTATCAACCAAGTAATGACTATCTTATCTTCTGAGCGAATTACATCTTTCTGTCTCATAATGAAGGCAGGACCTCTTTTATGTATATTCTTTCTGTGAATTTAGACATTATTACGGGTTGGTAATAATCACTATGACCTTTACAGAGCAACTCGTCTGAAATGAAAAATAAACATCCATAGGACGGCTAGAGTTAAGTTTAGGTGACATCCATCACTGACAGGGTTAGTTAAGATTATTATCAAAGTTGGAGCGTCGTCAGGGAAAATGTGAAGGTTCCCGAAAACAGCTTGTAGATAAAATTCTTGACCCAAAACAACGGAGCTAATTATCAATAAAACTCCATTCACAAAATTAATCTTCGAGTAGTCATTATACATAAATAATTCACCTTAGCAAATCTTAAAATGTAAACGAAAATAGATATTCTTGTTCCAAATAGATAAGTCTGAGGAAGCTATTTCAAGAATTACTAAAAGACCTGAAAAAAAAATACTCAAAAGAGCCTTATACGAATAGCACTCTTCTTTAACTAGAATTAAGAGTATTTCAACCAGTTCAATCACTAAAACTGTCATAATACAGTTATCTGCTGAGCCATTGAAACCAAGGGTTTTAAACGCTGTTCTGCAAGTAGTTTAATGCAGATCCGTGGAGTCGGAGTCGGGGCATATTTTCGAACTTGAGGAGTCGAAGTCGGGAAAAATCAGACGGCTCCGACTCCTTACCTATTTAAATAACTTGTGTACATGAAAAAGACATAAAATGATAAAACATGATTAATTAGTCCAAGTAGGAATTTTTTCCTTCAGAGAAGGGCATTGGACATTTGATGGCCTTGCCTGTTAAGTGTTTTTCAAGATTAATAATTAAAAATCTGGAGTGGCCTACACTCAACTTTACTGTAAGTAAATATAATATCGAAGTTCTTGTCTAAATATTATAATATCTAATATAAATGTCTAAATAGGAGATGTTTATTAGTCTTTTATTCCTGGCGGCATTACTGATAGTGACTGAACTACACAACTGAAACATATAATATCCTTGATATTACAGCAGTAATAATACTTTTACTGCCTCTTAAAACACTGTCTCTTACAGGAGAACATGGTTTTTGTTCCCACAGCCAGTGGATCTCATTCATTGCCATCTGTAACATTACATGGCCAGTGAATCTGTTAAATTTAATGTTGTTTATCTGACTACCTTCTATATTGAATAATTAAGTCAAAGTTTTCGTTTGGAGACTTCAAAATATTCTTATTTTGTATAAAGAATGTCAGAAATATTAAACAAAATATTTGGAGTGGCCCACAGGTAATTTTATTATAAGTAAACAGATATTAAACTCGTTTACAATATAATGATTTTTGTCTACTCAAAAACTTTCACATTCAATCATAAGTCGGAATTTTTACATTTTATTGAAAAAAATATCTGTTTTGTTGTTCCAAAAATTTGAACATTTCTTTCATTATTCCTTCTCTAATTAAATCATGCATGTGTACTTTATATCACTGTTTTAAAATCCAATCTGTTTATCTAATATAGTGGTGCCCAAAATCATTGCATCTTATTCACTAAAATTCATTATAATTGATTACAATCACTATTTACAAATTTTAATGCGGAAGACTGTCATTATTTATTTTAATAAATAAATTGGAATAACAAACTGCTTAATATATTTCTATTTATATAGATGTATTTCTGCATATATAGTGTATTTCTGCACACTAGATATAACAATAACCTTTAATAAAGTGTTATTGTTATTACAATAACAATAACAAACTTTAACACCTACAAAGGAGCTAATGGCACTAGTCGTCACCCATTCCGTAGTTTAACAAGAACTGATGCATTCAACATGGATATAGAAACTAGCTAATACATTTTCCTCCCAGTTCAAAACTAATTGTTCAAATGATATTCTATCCTTTTATCTTTTGTACTACATATATTTGTACTTGGCCGATCTTCAGGAATTAGTTGTAATACAAAATTCTCTATTCTTAATTCACCTTACACTCGTGAATGAGATGTCAAATTTAAATTAAAATAATTAAAAACCATAGCTGACAGAGATTTATATTGAGATTTAAATAAATCAAGTTTGAATTAATAAATAAATCAGAAATATGAAAGGAAGTAAATAAGTTAAAGCGATCGGCTTTGAGACTGAATAGAGCTTAAATAGAGAAACACGTCCGAGTTGAATAAAGCGTTGAGTGCTTAATTAATTTAGGCTTTACTGTAAATCCTTGTATATTTAAGTTAACTTCCTGCTGAATTGTAATCGAGGTCAGACATTAAATTTCATGACTTGAATATCCTTAGCAGTTAGCTGTCTTATCTAACAAAAGGGTTTAGTCGAGACAACATTACCGAAATGTTCAACAAAATTAGCAACTCATCTCTGCTGTAATATTCATTTACTCAGTTCTAATTTGCATGTCTTCGAACAGGTCCAGTGCGGAATCATTCTAGGAAACAAAGGTCCAGTTTTACACCGGACTCTTGTCTAGTAACCCTTACGGGTTCTTAAGAATCGTACGTAAATAATTTTCATTATTTAGGAGTAAAATGACAATTAGGTTTGTTCACTTTTAGTTTGCCCTTTAGCCAAAAGTATGTTTATTTATTTTATCTATTGGTAACAGAATTGTCCAATGCATTAATAGACTGTCTACTAATAAATTTTATCCACGAGATAGAATACAAATATCAGTACCTGTAAACACGTGATTTATATAGTTCGTTTAATTAGTTTTAATTTGTTGCATTCAAATTTATAATTTCATCAGAAAATGTATCATTTATATTTCATTTTTAACAATATTATATTTGTGAAACTAAGGCTGAGGATGTTTGATGAGAAATCGAAACATTTTATAGAGAATGAATTAGGTGAAATGTTACGCCGTATTGAAAACAGTAGTGAAAAGAACAAGTGTTGTGATTACAAAAAAAGGTTTAAAGAAAGAAGTTACCGCTAGATATGGCGTTGTTTTTAATGAAACAATATTATACCACACATGTATGCTGTTTGTACTTCAGAGATCAGAAAACATTATAATATTACAAAAATCCGTGACACCTCGTCAATCGTTATTGCGTACGTGTCACACCGGTCTCAACGACCAACGACCAACGAATATATCCGCGCACTATAGTGCATGTCGTAACTAGCAGTTCCAGACCAGAGGCCTTCTACTGCTTGCTTACTGTGCTACTATAACTTGTAATGTCAGTAATTCATGTCAGATATAAGTTCGTCTGTGCAGTAAAGATGTCGTATTCGCGGTCATGTGGTCTTGTTGAGGTCATGGTTTTAAAAGTTTTTAGTCATCAGTTGGAAAAGTAGTCAGATAGTCAGTGGATGAAGTAATTGTTCAGTGAGGTTGAGGAAGGTTGGTGGCAGGATTTAGAGTTTGTACCAGGAGGTTTGGATGAGTAGATAGTTTGTTGTCTTCATTGGTAGTAAGTCGAGTGATGTAACTATCTATGGATTCCATTTTCAAGTAATGGTGAATATCAACATTACGGGCGTACTAAGGAGCCCTGGCTATAAGGCGGGACACCGGTCTGGCCCTCGATTTATTCACGCAGGAGCTGAACTTGAGTTTAGGCAAAATAATGGACTCTCAGTGTAGAATGTTTATAGTATGGTATCAAAAAGGGCCAACGCTCGGCCTATGAGTGTTCTCTTTTGGAACTGCACTGAAACCTAACCTAATTAAAACTAAAAGAAATACACCTGATAATTTAATATCATTAATAGATAAATTTGCTTAACAAATAACACTTTAATATTATCAATAAAACAAATCAATATCCAAGTTGTTCCTCTTACTTATTATTGAGAGCTGAATGATAAATTACGATTATATTTACAGAATAGAAGGAAAAACCGTGGTGGCAAGCGTCAAGTGCAAGAGGGGGATATATAAATATACGTTTCACTGTTACATAATTTTACATAAGGATAATTATAACCTTGGTTGTAGATTTACATCATTACTGCCTAAACAAGAATATGCATTCTGGATTTAATTTATAACAGTTATTAATATGAATTATTGCCTTGACAGTAATGTTTAATTATAGATAATTTTTCAACATAAAAATAATATGCTAGTATTTAATAATCCTTTTTTTAGTCTATACAACAGTATACTTACTGTACTTTAGATTACTTACTATAATACAATTACTATGTTAATATTTGAATGTATAGTGTACTTACTATGACCACCTATAGCCTTGGTTATCATGCCTAACGTAGTTTTACGTTTACAGTAAACATACATTTGGACGTATATTTAAATCATCATCAGGCTTTAAATGAGAGTATTCAATATGTATGTAATGTTTAGAACTTACCATTCCTCCTTAACATACTGATAATTATGTAATGAACATAAAGAAGTTTAATCTGACTAAACTCTCCAACAAGAATAACCAGTTGACAAGGCATTTCTACCAATTATTCATGTAGGTGTAAGATGCCACATGGATTTTATATACCTCATTATTCATGTTTATTTAATATATAAAACACGTATCTACCTTTTTCAGACAGAATGTAAATATGCATTTGTCTAAATTTGGACATCACAGAAGAAAATAACAAGTTCAAGGGTGAATTATGATGTAAGTATACTATATGACTGACATCTCTCATAGTACATACTATAAGACTGTGGTCTCTTATAGTACATGATGAAAATATTGACTATGATTCAAGCAGTACGGAGGCAGTTGTTATGTGCCATTCAAGGAAGAATAATAAAAACCTCCAACACATAAAATTGTTTGTTCTATTATTCCTCCATTCACTGAAAATTTCACTTTTTTAAACTTCCTTTTTTTAATAAACTTCTCAATATTTTTAAATAACCTGGCGTTTAAACAATATATATGTATATATATTCTAACTAATAAAGAAAATACATTTCAGGTAACTTATTGGATACAAAAGTAAACTCCTTCATAACAAGTGTAAGAGAACTAGAGGATATAAAAGAAAGTGTTTCCTTCGAAAGCACATACGAGGCTATTCAGATTTAAGATCTCCTCCATTATAGAAGAGTCATTCAGAGCTGGATGTCTGTAATAACCATTGTACCTCTCTCTCATAGGCCAACTTATAAATACGTAAATAAAAAAAAAAAAGACTGCTTATTTTCAGCTGCCCTCTTCAAGCTTTCATTTTTGATTTCATTGGTGTTATGCGAACTTCAAAAAGGTTCAATCTACAATCAAATGTCAGTGACTTTTACATAATTTTGAAAATTTTGTTTGAAATTCATGAAGGTTGAACAGAATTGTTTGTTTTATGTACTTTCAGGTAGAATTTAAATTATGACATTAAAAAAGATTATTGTCCGTAAACTTGAAATAACTTCAAGTTGACAGGTAGTAATGACAACATTAATTTTGTTGACAGTAATTAATCAAAATTATACACTATGAAATTAAAAACGTCAATTAGAGACATATTAAAACTTTCTAAAATACGGTAAGGTTCTTTATACTCTAGAGGTAATCATATACATTGTCATAATAAAAACCAAGTGCACCTCATACATCTTACTATTTACGTGAACATTTCAATAAAAATGTCGATCTAATGAGTAGACTATTGAAGATGACTGGAAACATTGGCGTAAAACTGACTGACAGACCACACCAAGTAGATCTAATGAGTAGACTATTGAAGATGGACTGTAATGTCGGCAGACGACTGATTTAGAGACAACATCATTTCGATCTAATGAGTAGACTATTAAAGATGACTGGAAACATTGGAATAAAACTGACTGACAGACCACACCAAGTAGATCTAATGAGTAGACTATGCGACAAGAGAGTTACAGAACTATCTTGATCAAATTTCGTACTGGTTCAATAGTTGGAAGCTTGAAGTCAACCCAGCAAAGAACATCCGCATACAATTCAGTAAAGGAACACTAAAGCAACCTCCTCCAGTATTCATTGGTCGCCAGTTAATACCTTATAAAACCCAGGCCAAATACCTAGGTATAATAATTGACAACCGGCTCACCTTCAAACACCATCTAAAAAATAGATACAAATTGGGTCTGGCACTAATGTCAAATTTGTACCCTATCCTGAAGTCAAAGAATACTCCACAGGTAGTAAAGGACCTCATTTATAAGGTGGTAATTAGGGCTAGCATTACTTATGGGTGCTCGACCTGGTTACAAGCCGCAAGAACAAATAAAGCATTGATAACAGTAGTTCAAAATAAATGTGAACGCCTTATGCCTGGGGCACCTTGGTATGCCAGAAATGTGGATATTCAAAGAGACCTCAGGTTAGAATCTAATGACAACTTCACAAATAGGCTGGTGGCCAATGAGGACACAAAAATCCCACCCCATCCAAACCCCTTTTGTACAGAGCCTATCCCTAATAACTCCCCAACCATATCCACCATAGACACTGTTGTTGAAATAGAAAGCCAAACCCTAGAATGACAATATTTCACGTCTCAAGAAGACCAGACGACCACGAAATAAAGTAAAATGAATACCAAACAAAAGACTGCAAACAGTTACTTACTGACTCCATAAATACAGCAGTGCAAAAATTCAGCAGTAGTAGGTCCGTGACCTGGAACTGCTAATTACAACGCGCACTGCAATGCGCGGAAAGAATCGTTGGTCGTTGGTCGTTGGAGTAGACTATTGAAGATGGACTGTAACGTCGGCAGATGGACTGATTTAGAGACATCATGTTCAGAATACTCCCCATCGTGTTTTATGAATTCTGTATCTGTGAAAATCTGCTACCAACAACTGTATACCATCAAATTATCATACAAGTTCGTCATATCTCGTGAATACTTCTTGTAGATTTACGACCTGTTTTGGAAGTATCATATGTTGAAGTAGGGCTAATCATTGTCCAAGAATATTGGAATTAAATAGCTGTCAATCAAATAGGGGAAATATATGCTTGAATTTCCTATCATTAATATTCGTTTTATTTTACTTATTTTATTTTATTATTTTATAATGTGAATGATTATTGTCAGGTCCATCCAGTCTTTTTTTTTTATTTGTATAATTAGTTTAAATAATATATAAGTTTGGTGATTAATTTGCTAATTTATTGAAATATCTGTGCTTTATACTCTATTTGAATTGTTTATTACATTTAATCTTTGTTCTTTTTTGTCCTGTTTTTATTAAATCCATTGAGTTTTCAATACTGTCTGGTTCATTTTCATGTTTATTTAAATTATTTGCATTGTTTGACTTGTTTAAATTATTTAAGTTATCTTTGAGATGTTCTTTAAACCGCATTTTAATTTTTTTCCAGTTTATAATTCTTAGATTTTAGTAAACATCCTTATTTATTGTCTTTACTATTATTCAGATAATAAATATGAATCCACTAATTTCATATTTATTAGTTTTATATTTACCTAATGAATTGTTAGTTTTGAAACTTATCTTCACATTGCATTGATTTTGTGATTTATCGGCATTTCGGCTAACTTCTCATAAGTATGTTGTAGACACGTATTTATTTTTATTTATAGTGTTTTTATTATTCCTTTTTTTACTCTTTCTAATTGATAGCATTTTAATTATTACGGTTGTATGTTATATCAGTTGTTGATAGTCACTGTTTTCTATGAATATGGTTTGTTTTTGAAGTTATTTTCATTCATAAGTATATTATAAGTCGGTATAACGAACGGCTGATATTTTTTTGCGGTGGAGAGTGTGTTGTGGAAGCTAGTCGTAGTTGGTTTCCTATATTAATTTTAAAATTTAGATTATTCAAAATTTTTCCATTTAGATAGAGATACATAAAAGACATAAAAAATATAGGGACTCAAAATTATCGAATAATTAGAAATGATATAAGTATAAAAGAGTTTTTTCTGTATTATTTTCTTACTTTTTTGCATGATTAAGACAATAAGGTTCTACTGATGCAAGTTGAAAAAAATCCCATTCATTAAAAAGTTGAATTTTTGAAACAAGAATTCAGTGGTCGAAGAAAACAAGCATCACTTCAGAAGAATAGTTGAAAAGAATCCAAGATTTCGAATTAAAGACAGGGTCTTGTCATGCTAAAGAATCTGCGATGTTAACAGAAAGAAAAAAAAGTTAAAAAATTGAATAATCAATGGGTTATCTTGAAAAGAATCTTTGGCAAAGTCAAGGTGAAAAGAAGAGGGATGATGTTGAGTTCCAGGTGTTGAATGGGCGTCAGAGTGAGAGGGTATGGTGTTGGCTAGGACAGAAATAGCTGTCTGCGACATTCGGTGTACTCGTACCTAAGAGAATGTATCAAGGGCATCGCAGTGCTAACAAACTAACGCACTTTCCTTAAAACAGCTCCTACTTTTCTTTATGCGATATGTATATCTTAGCAGAGAGTTATTGTTTATAAATTAATTACTACATAAATGATTCCACGAATTTAAACACGTTATTATTCTACATCCCCTTTCCTACTATGAAAACAGTCGTAGTTGGTTTCCTATATATATTTTGAAATTTAGATCATTCAAAATTTTTTTATGTGAATAGAGATACATAAAATACATAGGGACACAAAATTATAAAAAATAATTTTAATGTTTGAAAGTCCATTTTCATTCATCCAAAAGGTTGTATTAAAACTGAGTAATTGCTTCATAAATAAATACTGACAAATACCATTATTTAACCGCATAACAAAGGTCTCAAATAGGACTACCATGCTGGATAACTTAACGCGACGCACATATGATACTGAAGTAAATCACCTTTGAAGCAAACAGACAAAAAGTTCCATTCTTCGTTGGACAAAAAACTAGATACAACATTCAAAGCTTGAAAAAAAATGGTCATGTAGGATACTGAGTTGATTGTTAGAAAGTGTAACTCAGAAGAAAATAAAAGAGAAAGTTACGAGTTGTTAGGAGCTAACTAGGTGAGGTGGCAAATTGTTTTCTCTCACCCCCACAGTCTTTCTCTTCGGAGAAAAGGCAAGAAACAGGGGTATCTTGGCTTTAAATATAAAGAGCAAGTCGATATAGAAGGAAGGCCTTGAATAATTCATGGGGAGGTAAGTTTTTTTTGCACGAGGTCAGGTAGGGTGTAACGTCTCTACTTGGAATCAATACTACAACCAACAGGTAAACATGGGGAGGGTCTAACTCGAGACGTGCATTATTCAATATCTTGAAAAGGACAGCCACTTTAGAAAACTGTCCACTAACGCAGAAAGGCTCCCCAGTCGCGGACTTGCTTCTTACAATCCCAATTTTATTGGACTGATTGTGACAAGCACGTCTTCACCTCAGTCAGCAATGCCTATCAACAAAGGACAACATATCGCTCAACTTCCATTAACCACTCAGTCACCTCTGAGGTTCACTAAAACACGTCATTCTTCAAAAATATATATATCGCAGTGTTATCATAATGCTCAAAATATATACAATTTTACATATTTGTTTTATGCAAGGAGAAATAGTATATGCAATTTTTGACCAACCATGGGCAAATAGAAATGGTGTCACCAATCCAAGAACTAATAGCAAATTTTGCTTAACTTCAATAGTAAAGTTGGAACAGGTGCAGTTGGCAATATATCACATTAGTTCAACAAACATTTATTTGCCTAAAATCCCAGTCTTAAACATCTAGTGACAAAGACAACCGTCGTATCCGATCAGACAGTGTATATCCAGTGCCACACTTTATCTCAGTGCCTTTCCCCTTTAACAACATGAGTTATTCCACTTTCTGTTTTGAATATTTGCAACAAGTCAACTACTTAGCACACAGAGTTATTGCGGCTTATATATTCTGACTTCATCTAATTTGACCTTTTATCTATGATTAATAAAATCATTCATCTATTAGGTGACATTTTAATTGACATTAATAAATATAGTGAAAGAATAAAAATCAGTTTCTTTAACAATATGGCCTATTCTTGAGGACACTTTTCTCTTATATCTGAGTGTATATGAAAAGTGTGGGGGGGGGGGGGCTTGACAAAGTTTAAGAAAACGATACAAAGTCTAAGGTCACAATGTCTGAAAGGAAATTAAGAAATACAACACATGTGTACGCCATGAGCAGGAGAAGGATTGCACAGTTTCTGATAAACTTAGAAAAATGGGAAAGGTATTTTATCATACATAACATTAAAATAGAAACTAAATTTTCCCAGTATTATAGTAGTACTAAAAAATCAAAATTTCATACACAAAATTGTCATTATTAAAACACGCTTTATAAAATTAGAATGTTAGGACGTATATATTGAAAAAAAAATCTGCTGTGAAACCACAGTAAACTTTTTTTTCAAAATCGTTTATTTTCTTTATTTCTCTTTCTCTCAGTGTAATCAATTTAGATCTAATTCAAAGTGATTATGTACATTTTGATTTTTGTTTACTATTCTTATCAATGAAAAAAAGAATCCTTCAAAAGTTCGATTTCCACCACTACTCGAAATTAATTTTGTTTTTTTTACTTTTGACGTTGAAGGTAATTTCATCGTATACAAATTAAATACTATCTAAAAAGATGGAGTCACCGCGGTTTCAATCAAAATTTTTTTGAAAATCCATTAACACAATTTTCGTTATTTTTTCACTTCAAAAACGGTGAAATGATGGTGGTTGCTGTTTTTTCTCAGCCATGGCAGGAATTTATATGAAATCTGGTTATTAAAGCTCTTTCAGTGGCTAAAATGTCCTTCTTATTCTTTCTCTCTCTGACTCTCTGTTACTCACTCTATCATATGTCCCTCACTCAACCACTCGCTCTCGAAATTGATATATAGACAATAATTTATCATTTTATAAAAAGGATATTTGAAAATGTATTAGACAGTAACTAACTAAATGTTAATTTCATATCATACTTAACAACAATGTATTATTTTAAGTTTGATGTAGATAGAAAAATTATTGTAAATAGTATTGTAATTCTATGGCCAAAAGAACATGTAGTACTTCGTGTGAAGAATATTGCAATAAAGTATGCTATAAAAAAAAGAAGAAAAACACACATATACACATACATTATCATACAGATTCACAGAGAGGCCAATTTGTCAACCTTGTTTTATCTGACTAAGGGAATCTACAAAAATAATCCTTATTTTACTGGACTCAAAGGACTTCAAAACAAGTATTTCCAATAAAAACTCTACTTTTCAGCAGAATGCCATACTTCCTTTTTCTCTATACTTCAAAAACAAGAGTCAATGAAATTAAAAATAACAGAAAAAGCAATTAAGCTGGAGCTTAATAAAGATCTATTAGTAAAACAGATTCACTTCACCTTGACAGCACCTTCGGCATTTATGTTAAAACAAAAACGTTTTGCTTCTGTCACTCCGTGAACGAATAATTCTTAAATTAATATACTTAATAGGGAACCCTCGACCCAAAAAGACTAACCAAAGACTTAACCAGTTTTCTTTTTGTCTAAACAAGCTAAGCTAAGTAAATTTAATACGATAAATTTTTATAAAAGCACCATGTATAATTAAATAATAAATTATTAGAAACTGGAAAACCTTTTGAAAAATTAAACATGAAGGAAAAAATAGTTGATTTGAAACAAAATAAAATTTTGGAGTGGCCTACCCTCAACTTAACAAAAGTAAACGTAATATCAAACTCGAGAATCATTTTAGTTCGGTTTTTTTTTCTATATAATATCGCTATCGTGTAAACGAAATATCATACTCTGTTGTAAAGTATTATCAAACTCATAGATAATGAATTTAATGACTTTACTTGGTTTAATGTGGAATATCAACTTCATCACTTATAACAAATCTGGAATCTAGGACAATCTGGAATGTAATATGATTATTAAACCGAGGACTTAGTATCATCGGGCTCGTACACATCGAAGCCATTAGCGCACCGAGTTCCCCATTGCTTTATCTAAAATCACTTCAAGATTTTAAACTTTTTATTCAATATTATAACTTCCTAGGAGAAGTATCCATCACTTCTTTGTTTTTATTTTAGGTGCTGTTTTCCAAAAATCTTTAACCTTTTAAAGGAGCATTACATTCACAAAGATTCAAATGTTTCTGCCTCTTCCAGAGTCTAGATTGTTCGTCTGATCTTAAGTTCAGCTGTCATAAGTAATGTCCGGTTCAATATTCTACATATATTTGTAAGTTCTTCATTTAAAGATTTATTATTTTTATTAAAAATTGAAAGTACGTCAGAATTATAATTGTAGACTGAATTAGACCTTGTTCTAGCAACCATTTATCTGCTTTCTTTGGGAAGCTGTGGTGTGCAGAGTAAAAAGGATAGAGGCCGCAGAAGTTTTGTCTGGTTCCAAACTTTTCCAACAGCCAAACTCCTCGTTACTTTTTATCCTTTTGTGCCCAGGTACTCACGTGAGAGTTAACTTATTTTTACTTGTTAACTTCTGAAGCGAGATCAGAATGTCCATACTAACTTTGAATTATAAACCACAGATTTCATAGTCATTAGTCCGGCCTGACAGCCTGATAAAATGTATATGCTCAACTTTTATTGGCATTTTCCTAGAATAAATCCACAAAACACTTTATCACAATCATTTTGCAGCCAAATCGTAGATGTTCCTCCCAGATCATTATAAATTTCACAGTTTATCCACAATCCCCAAGGTAGTTAGTTATTAAATTTTGACCTGTAGGTATATTACAAGTGGCAACACCTTTCTCAAAATGAGAATGATTCATATATAGTAAATCAGTTATGATAACTTTTGAAGCCCCTGTACAATTTTCTTTGAGGGGCAGCATATCTGAGGACACATAACCGATCTATTCATGCTTGGCTCTATTAATGTTTTGTACATTTTTTATTATTCACAAGCATTTTTCTTTCGCATTAGTCTCTTTTGGCAACAATTTGAAGGCAACTGACTCTATTTTCATAAAAAAAAACCTAAAAGAATGAGCTTTAATAATTTGTCCATGATGTAACACAAATGTTCATTGCCTCAAATATACTTATACACAGCTGTTCTTGTAATTTAATAAGGCAAATTTTGGTTCCTTTTTAATCTTTGGACACCAAACTACGAATCCATTTGGTACCATCAGTCTTAACACAGTAGTGTAATGGTAAAGTGTAGATTTGTGATTAAGACCCTATCACAAATTCGACTCAGGAATCTCTTATTTTAGAACACTGCGTTTGTCACTAAATGTACACAATATGTTACATGACCTTTCCAGTTTAATCTTTCATCTAAATCCCGGTATTTCTGTAACTTTGGGAGTTCTAGTTTAGTAAAGACTATGTTTTTTAATGAAAACATCTTTGAAAGCGACTTCTTTTATCTTAAGAACCGTATAAGGGCAACTGAAACTGGGAATGAATCCAGAATTTCCTCTTTTAACCATCTTTCAACAATTTTGAGAGCATGCTGCATAAACTCAAAGACAGTACGATCAAGCGTTCATGTTCTTATTATAACAAGGTCATCTGCATACCCTTGCCGATAGTAATCTTGTTTATTTAGAGTATACAGTACGTCATTCACACCTGTACACCATGATAGGGGCGATAACACACCTCTCTGAGCACAGCAATCAGTGGTCACAATTTCAGTTGCGGTAGGTCCTATACATAAGTGATTAATGTATCCATATATTAGGGCTAATTCAATAGATTTAAAGGTCCTGTCAATGTCTTCATTGTCTAAGAAGTATCCGGAGAGATTCCTTTAAGAAAATTTTTTTTCTCTTTTGTTAACCCAAAGTTTTAGAGCTGACCCTGTTGATTTGCAATTCTGATAGATTGCTGTGCCTTATGGTTATTCTTATTTATCAAAAACTGCTCCTATTACAACATAGAAAACTTAGTAGTTGTCATTATTAGAGTAATATTACTATTCCAGTGTTGCAAACTCGCAGTACCCAATGCGATATTTTTAATTTTATTGAATCACCGGGAAAGTAGCTTAAATTAGTAGCCGCTATGTTATAAAAAACAAAAAAAGGCCTTTCCCTGCTTCCTATCACCCAAAATCAATGGGGTTCATAAACACACCAAGAACTGCAAACTGAACAATTTCAATACTAAGATTGGTTAAGAGGTACAACATGTAGATTGCCTGTTGTAGACATTTTCGCTAGACAACAATTCTTAAGGCTGGAAAAATTCACAAATTAT
Source organism: Hermatobates lingyangjiaoensis (assembly GCA_026182355.1). Lineage (NCBI taxonomy): Eukaryota > Metazoa > Arthropoda > Insecta > Hemiptera > Hermatobatidae > Hermatobates > Hermatobates lingyangjiaoensis. Next base: position 3,066,600 of record JAPFBL010000008.1, on the reverse strand, counting down.
ATAACACATTGGCATTCGGGTTTTAGTTTTCGAATCATACTGTTCACCTATATGACATTAACTATTTATGATCATCTAAATTCTTTTATTAAACTATTAAATATGACTCTGTTTGACTCGATTCTGATGAAAAATTCTAAGTCGATATAAATAAATCCAAAAAGTACAATATTGGATTTAAATTACTATAATAAATAGGCAAAATTTATTAAAATAAATGTATAAAATGTATATAAAAATGTAGACTGTTTATTGTATGATTCCACAAAGGACCCATTTTTGGTCTATGTGTGTTCTAACTTAACTTGGGCAACCTAACCTAGTAGTTGAGAGGAAAAAAGTGTTGTCTAAAATTCTATTTTGGCCAGAAAAGTAACTTTCCCATGATTCAATATTATCCAAAAACAATAGTCCGTATCTATAGGAGGAACCATTTTTAAAATATGAAATTGATTCAATAAACACTATGCTCACAAATTTTTGGTTAAACACCTAAACGCACACACATACACACAAACATCATCCAAAAAATGTCAAACATGGAATCTGTTTGACAATTAACATCAAATAAATCCTTCAAATTCTCGAGAGCAAATTTTCTCATAATTGTTATACTTTTCATTAATTATAAACTTATATACTGAATAATTAAACGATATTAAAAGTAAAGGGAATTCCTAATAACATTTCATTAAGTAAAATTCACATCAGAATTTCAAAAGATACTTTACAAAAGATATTAAAATTAAAGGGAATTTGTAATTCATGTTAACTTCATTAAGTAAAACTCATATCAGAATATTTGAAATCATATTTAAACAGATTGGTTTGAGTTCTAAAAAGTAGGTAATTTGAGTTTCATTCATATATTGATCTATCTTCAACGTCACTGCAGTAATGAATTTACTTCTAGCTAAATTGTTTAAATTGTTTAAAGCTTTTTAAATATGAAATGTATATAGTTGATTTAATAAAAGAAGTTGTGAGCCCCAGAAAATCAAGTCAAAAGATACACCTGCAAATATCTCTGGTCAACAAACTATACTTTCAAATATCTCTAGTCAACGAACTATACCTGCAAATATCTCTAGCCAACAAACTATACCTGCAAATATCTCTAGTCAACAAACCATACCTGCAAATATCTCTAGTCAACAAACTATACCTATACAAGCTAGTTTCAGCCTTGTTGTATCAAGGCACAATTCAGTGGGGGTCTAGTATAGTTTTTCTCAACCTTTTGGCTATTTTGTGCTACTTCAGGACATTAAAATTTTCAGTTCAAAGTTCTTTTATAAATATCGATATTAATACATGAATTGTATTAATTGTAAATTTTCAGATGAGGACTGAACCGGTCAAAAGAGTTCAACTCTTTTTTTTTTAACAGTTGAATTTCATATTTACTTATATAATATAAACTTTAGTTATTTATTAGATATCCTTTCGACCTGAAGATTTCAAGGCCCACAGCTTTAGAAACACTCATGGCTTAGTCGAAGCAGCTTTATCGTCAAGACTGAAAATTTAAGGTTCGTAGATTTGTCAAAGAGTAACTCTGCCATTCCTGATTCACGACTCTTCCATGAATTTACTAACATTAACATTAAAATTACGTATTTTAGATAAGTATTTGACTTACGTTGTCAGAGTCTACAGGTTTGCTGTCATCCTCATCTGGTGAAGCTCTTTTGTCTGCCTCTTCGCTTCCAAGTCCACTGAAAAAGAAACATAATAATTAATACGCTATATGATCAAAGCATTATACCAGCAAAAAAAATAATAACACTGTCAATAGTACCTTGACATACGAGTTTAATTTGTCCTAAACTTCAGCTTATAATTCGATCCACTAATATGTAGGATCAAATTTTCCAAATAAATTAAATGAAAGTCAATCTTTTCAAATCTCCTTCCCAGAAAAGCTAAAAATGCTCTCAATATTTTATAAAATGTGTTAATTAATAAAATTAATTTTATTAATTAATTCATTAAAGCACACTCATTTAGTGATCATAAACATGTATAATGACTCACGAGCTATGCAAGCAGATATTGTGTGGTATATACTCATAATAGTGAGGAACAACATATTAAGTCTTCACTACAAGGATTTTGTTTTGCAACGCGTTTCGAACACTTAGTGTTCATCATCAGGTACATCTACAATATAAACAAACTTCAAACAATATAACTTCAAAAATGTTTATACATTTTTGTGTTAATATTATAGATGTACCTGATGATGAACACTAATTGTGTTCGAAATGCGTTGTAAAATAATAAAATACTTGTGGTGAAGACTTAATACCTTTTCCCTCACTATCATACATAGTGAATTACAGTATTTATTTCAGAATGATGACCTATTGGTAACTTGCAATCAGCGTCAGCTAAACTGTTTTCGTAACCTTTTGTTTGCGTTCATTCATGCAACTATTTCCTAATAAGGTCAATTACACATTTAAAGTGCACGGTTTTGGGATAGTTGGTAACGCTACTGGCAACCTCAGTTATATAGACTAGCCTATTTATTTAACGTACTATTGTTTATATCTATGCAACATACCAGTTCAGATATATTTCAGAAATCATGTATGTACATGGAGTTTCTAATTAAATATATTAATATTTATGAAATAACATGCTACTAGAAAACACAAAACGCTCTGAGGCATTTCAAATTACGTCAACAGAAAGCCAAACAAAAAAATAGAAAAGAATTTGCACAAGGTCAAAAGAAAAAGGTAATGAAATACCTATGCACGTAATACTAACATAACAATACTAAAAAAAATTAATATACAAATTTACAAAAAAAAGAAAACCTTAGGTTACAGAGGAAGAATCACCAGTATGATAATAGTTTATAATGTTCACTCTAGCACATTACCAGGAAGTCCATTTTGTTTAACTATACCATCTATTGAAATTTCATTTAACTTAAAGAAGCCTGGACTGCTGTTGATGAGAGTTTGAATTATTTGAATCAAGACACTCCAACTATATTCCTTTCAACTATATTCCTTTCAAGATATGAAGATAGACAAATCAGTTCCCTCCTATCCTCTCATTTTATTATATGATTCTTGTTCTTGATGATATGGTGAAACAAACTACTCAACTCTTCTGGTTTCCTAATTGTATATTTATGTTGTTAGGAGCTTGTGTGAAACATGTGTGATAGCCATTTTTTAGGTCATAGTTAATTTGGAGTTGCTTTAATAAACTTACAAAGTGACAGAATTGCTGCATAAAATAAGACAGAAAAGTTGCTTTTTGGTGATGTTTTTGACTTTGCATCAAAAAGAATCAATCAATATTCTTTCTTAATATTAACGCTTTTTAATTTACTAATTAAGCTATATTATTTTTACATGGCTGGCTGAAATTTAAACAATTCATGGTCTCAAACTACAACTAATCATTTGAATAAAGCAAATGAAGTCGAACGAACCAAACTCACAATTAATAGTATTGACAAATTATTTTTAAGCTTAATAACCTGTACATACATTGAAATGAAAGGGGCATAGATACAAATTTAGTAATTAATTCCGGTTATTTTTCCAAAATAGTTTTCACCTTTTCACTACAATAACCCTTTATACTGTATAAACCATAAACCCTTTATACAGGATTGTAACTCCACTTAGAATAAATATTTGTATCACTTAACAAAGTTTTAATTTCTACAAAGTATTCTTTTTTATTTAAGATCGCGATTACTTTAGACTAATCAGCCTTCGGAATTTCTATAGTACCATCCTTTTTAAGTTTAGAATAAGAGTTGCTAAAACACTTAGATACACTAACAATATTCTACATTTCCACAAGTCCATAAACTATTCTTTTTACATTTTTAAATCATCAACTTTTATATTTTGTTATTTTCTTGTATAACAAAGACCTTTAATCACCTAAACATAATTTATATTTCTAGTCTTAGAAACAAAATTTAACCAGTATTCTGATATTGCTACTATGTTATAATCTAATGTTTTATCTGATAGATTAAGAACAATTTTTTTTATTGATATTTAGGTTTCATGGACTTTTCGAAATTAATGCCCGAAGTTTTTTATTTTGTATCTGTAAAAATTTTTACACGTCTCTCACAGGTGTATAAACCTATAAACATAACCAAATATCACTTGCCCCCAACTGGGCGGGATGAATATGATAAAATATTTGCTTTGCACAGAATCACTATGTGATATAACTCCACTTCATTCCGACACACCGTATATATATTTTTTAGTAATAACAATAGAAATTTATGAAAAGAACCTCGCAAATATTAAGTAAGCTTTAAGAATTAACGACTTGAGAATAACTTTTTCTTCGAAACAATTTTTTAAAAATTTTAACTTTAGTTTTAATTTCTGGACGTTCACCAAACTAGACAAACATTTTTTCTTCTACAGAGACAAAACATGGGTAGAGACAAAAGAAATAGATTTCGGTATTATTCAAGGATTCCATAAATCACCGTCTAAACCCGGGGGTGGCAAACCACTCACCCTCGGGTCACCAACTGACCCACCATTCATATTCTAGGGACCCATTTGGTTCTGTGTAGATGTTTGTACAAAAATAAAAGTTATCTTTTTCTGCTTTGGCTAGTGCTTTTCGTTAACCAGTGGCAACTTATGCGCAGAGTTGCCAATTTACCTTTATAATTCTAATTTAGCACATTACAATGAAATTTAGCATCATGAAATGTATATTTTCCTATACATGATTAAAGTACATGTACTAGGAATCATGTCCATCGATATTCCATTTATATGTACATATAACTGAAAACTACACCTTATAAACCACGGATTCTAATGCTATCACATAAGATGCAGGAACCAGTTACTCATTGATTCAATGAGTAAAGTTTGACTCACTTTTCTTTTTTTTTTATCCAAGATATATAATTAACGAGTTGAGAAAGGGTCGCCATCCCTGGTCTAAACCAAATTGAGAAATACAGAATTGAGACTAATATCTTTCAATCGAAACAAGTGGTCTTCTTTAGAGCCTTACTCATCACTCATACTGTATCAAGTGATGTTGAATATCTGGTATGGTATTGAGAAGGGAGAGAGGCATTGAAAGGGATAAACATGCAAGGGGACAATTAACTGAGCAAGTCAGGGTAAACAAAGGAATTCAGGAAGAAATAAGTTAAGTTACCTGCTAGCTGTCAACTCTTGAAGAGGAAATAATTACTGTGGTTAACAAGTCTATCATAAAGCATTACCAATGATTATGGTATTTGATCTATTAAATTTAATTAAAGAGGACAACAACATCCTCTTTAATTAAATTTAATATTTCTTAACAACATCGACATTCCAATGCTCTAAAAGGGTGAACTAAGTGGTGAACAAAATTAATATTATTCTTGCATATAAATAATCAGAACCCTGATATAAATTGTACAGATGATAACGATGATATACGAGTAAGATGATAACGTATGAAGGATGGATGTTTTTAAGAAATATACTGGATTCCTGTTTAATTAAATTCAACAAATCACATACTATAAACATTGGTAATGATTTCACAAGTTAGACTCATGTATAACCAGTAAAGTAGCTTTGCCTACATGGTTGACAGCTAGTAGATAACTATTAATTATTTCTTTCAAACACCTTTGTTTACCCTGACTTGCCTTGTATGCCTTTTGTTCCCTTTCTTGATTTTTGCACCCTTTAAAACACCTCTTTTGGCTCCCTTCCTTAAATACCTCACCGGATCTCCTGCATCATTTATTTCAATATGGATGAAGATCTCAACTGTTTTGTTTGTTTTTTTTAATGTGGTCTAGATGTAAATATTCGTGGTCAATGAGAGATGCTTGACTACGTCTTTATCAAAGAAGCAACGTTTCAAAAAGTGTTGCATAATGTTTTTCGCAGAGAACATAATGAAATGTCAACAAATCTAACGCTAGTAATAAAGGACAAAATTTACAATCAAATTACTGAAATAATTTTAGAAAACGAGAGAAAACTCGTGTCAGCATAAAATATCACACAATGAGGTGAATAGATAGATACACAGCTATCCACTGAAAGATAGAACGACACCTGACTAGCTGGCAAATTAAACTTTCAAAACATGGGTCAATGTTAAATATACAGCATGATTACACTGTGATGTTGACTAGTGCCTAGTCGTCCCAAATATTGAATGACACTCCAGCACATTACTGAAGACTGAGGATAGTTAAACAATTTTAATGGACTTGAAAAACCATACACAGAGCGTTATATAATTATGCTTAATTTAAAAAGTCTAAAGTCATCTACAATCGACTTAACTATAACTAAACGAATTATCAAAATCCTTTATTGATATATTAATATAGCAATCTTATTTTCACCAATTATTATAAAAATAATATTTCATAAAAAAAAGAAATTAGCATTATCTAATAAGCAAGATCATAAAACTCATTGAAATATATTGTTAATCAATGAATAAATAAAATAAAAGTATGGGCGATGTCATGACTCATCAACTACCTGATTCGAAGTGTAAACAGTTACTTAGTTATTTTTTTTATTTGTTTCTTTTATCATTTAAAGCACTATATAAAACGGTAATGACCAATCGTAATGTTAATAATAAGTTATCTACAAATATTACTTCATAAAATTGATTTTCAATTAGCCTGTTTACATGAAATAAAATGGGAAATTCATTAGCTCATAATTATTACAAATAGAAAACAATATAATTTAAAAATCATTCGTATATTTAAATATTTTAAATAATTTAAAGTCTTCATAACAAAAAATCTCTTTTAAGCTTTTGAGGGAGTTACATGTTTTTGATGTTCAAGGATATCGAAATGTGTGTGAAATGTGCGTGATAAAATTCACATTTACCTAATATTTTAGAAATGGAAAAGCCAGGTCGATTCTCAATCTGGCTTTTGACAGTCTTAAATTTGACATTACTCAAGTTGTAGGAATCTTTGACGAATAACATACATAGCATAGGTTCGGGGCAGACAGATTTAAGCTCTCTTCCACAAAACACACTTGAGATTCGAATCTTACTAAAGTGTAGCGAGCTTGTCTTACAAGTGTTTTACAGGCAAACATGCAACCCGTTAGGCGACATCTGACCAAGATTTTGTATAAATAATTTCAATATTTCAATATATTATATTTCATAATCATTCCATGTATCATCATAACATACTTTGATAGCATTAATTGTAAAATCTTATATTTATTAAATATAACGGTTTGAAAAGAATAGATATAAAAAAAATAAGCAAACTTCCTTTTTAAAAATGAATAAATGAACACGCATAATTTAGTTTTGCCTAAAATATTCCTTAATCTGTTTCAGGAATATTATGAATAATTCAGTTAATATGGAGGGATATATGGAATAAAATATTGGAGGGATTCCTACTTTTCCTCTTCTCCGTCAAGGAGAAGCACTGCAATAGTTCACACTCGAAAAAGAGTAACACACAGAGTAAAGAAACACACTTAAAAACTCAAATTTTCGGGTAATCCAATAACGGGTTACTTGCAGTTGCATCTACAATATGCTTCCATTCTCTTTTCTCTTGAAGACGGATTGCGTGAAAATTTGAGTTGGTAAGTATATTTCATTACCCTATGTGTCACTCTTCATCGATTTTGAACCCCTAATATATTTGTTTCTTTATTTATTTCTTTGTTTTGCTTCTCTATTCTGTGTGTTACTCTTCTTGAATTTTAAACTCGTATACATTATATATATATATTTTATATATATATATATATATAATATATAAATATATATATATATATATATATATATATATATATATATATATATATATATATATATATATATATATATATATAATATATATATAATATATATATATATATATACCATGATAAACGAAAAACGGTCCGGCAGGACAGGTAACACTTAAAATAAACTGTGACACATAGACTGAAACATAACAAAGACTCACTTTTCAATATTTCGACCGTACTGGCGGTCGTGCTCAGGAGAAGAAGTGAATTGACGGAGGGACGACAGTCAACTAAATAACTCACTGGGTGAGGGCTAAAGCAGTGCTGCCATAAAGGAGAAAAATAAAAAAAGAACTAAGGAGTCGAGAACAAAGAAAAAAAAATTGTTATTTAAACGAGAGAATAAAAGTGAAGAAAACGAAAAATAAAGGAAATAAATACAAAAATAAAAAATTAAATAAATGAAAAAAACTAAAGGTTTAAATTCAAGCCAGGTTTCCAGCGTGCCCATAGGAGCCAAATGTGGGCTTCCTCAGAAGTTTTTAAAGTAACTTGTCTGTTATCACTGGGGACTTGTTTGAGAACTTGGACTGTGAAACAATCATTAAAGCTGAGGTGGTGGGAATTAGCGTGAGTGGCGACAGGGAGACTGCTGCGTTTACTAACCGAAAGCTTGTGATTATTCATCCGAAGGTTCAGCATCGTAGATGCTAAACCAACGTAAAAAGCATCACGTTGGGTGAATTTCAAGAGGTAAACACAGTCAGTGGAGATACATGAGGAAGGACTGTGAATAGGGTAAGAATTAAGATTAAATTGAGACGTAAATGAAGACTCAGAATAAACAATGGGACAGGAAAGACACCTCCGACGTCAACAACATTGTAGGCCACCACTGCTTTGGGGATTGTGAATAAGTTTGCCGGCACGGCGGGAGAACATATTTGAGAGATTGGGGGCTCTTCTAAAGGAATGCGGGGCAACTGGTTAAAAACTGAAACGGTAGAGGAAGAAGAGGAAAGGATAGGATAAAGTTTTTTTGATAAATTTTCTTAATTATTAGCTAGTACCTAAAAACGCCCTCAAAAACATATTTCTAAAAACAGAAATTTTAACATTTTTTGGATGGGAAGAATAAAAGTGAACATATGCAAGTGCATTCGTAGGTTTTCTATATACACTAAAGCGTAACTCTTTTTTGTAGTTAAAGTATTTAATTAAAATCAAAGTATTTTTGATATAGACTCTTCTAAGAGGGTTGACAGCTAGCGGATTGTTTTTTAATCTTTCTTACTGTACTCCTTTGTTTCCCCAAACATCCCTTTCTGGACATTAGTCCTTTCCTGCGCTTTCACCCTTTTAAAATACCACTCTTCCCTCCCACTCTTCTCAACCCCTCACCAGATGTTCTCTGCATCTAGTGTTTCAGTTGGGTTTTTGACTCTGACGAAGACCGCTTGTTACGGTTGAAAGATCTTAGTCTTGTTTTCCCAATTTCTTATTGTGGTTTGATTATATATATATATATATAATATATATATATATATATACGGTACTGTTTTCTTGACCACAAAATATTCACAAAACACTTTTTCTTTTTCTCGGAGTTTGGTCAGGGTAAATATATGGAATCACCTTTTTGCCAACGTTTCGTCTTTATTTCAAGACATCCTCAGGGCTATAAACTAACAAAAAACAATAAACAATGGACATTTTTTCATTTCTACTTTAAAAACATCATAAACAAATTGAAAAAAGAACTTACTGAAGGCTTGGTTCTGTTACATTTACAAACAACCGTTAACTGTCATTACATGTGCTGTTCCAAGCGACAAATTATTGAACCACTGTTTTTTTAGTACAATCCATTATATATAAACATATATACTTATACACATATTATAATATATATCTATTATAATATGTATCACCATAATATATATCTATAATACATTTATAATAAATTATTATTTTAACAATCCTTAAAAATATAAACTAGATAACATTGCATCTTTAACTATTTATGATGGAACTATAAATCCTACTTAAATTGTCTGTATCTGTTTTTCTATTGCAAGTATTATTAGTATTTTTGATATGTATCATTTCTTTTATCAATCTTTTATTGTATGAAGTTTCATAATCTAAAATTGATGCATTCTCAAATTGAATCTGAGAATTGATTCTCAATTTGAGAAACAAATTCAATTTGAGAATGCATCAATTTTAGATTATGAAACTTCATACAATAAAAGATTGATAAAAGAAATGATACATATCAAAAATACTAATAATACTTGCAATAGAAAAACAGATACAGACAATTTAAGTAGGATTTATAGTTCCATCATAAATAGTTAAAGATGCAATGTTATCTAGTTTATATTTTTAAGGATTGTTAAAATAATAATTTATTATAAATGTATTATAGATATATATTATGGTGATACATATTATAATAGATATATATTATAATATGTGTATAAGTATATATGTTTATATATAATGGATTGTACTAAAAAAACAGTGGTTCAATAATTTGTCGCTTGGAACAGCACATGTAATGACAGTTAACGGTTGTTTGTAAATGTAACAGAACCAAGCCTTCAGTAAGTTCTTTTTTCAATTTGTTTATGATGTTTTTAAAGTAGAAATGAAAAAATGTCCATTGTTTATTGTTTTTTGTTAGTTTATAGCCCTGAGGATGTCTTGAAATAAAGACGAAACGTTGGCAAAAAGGTGATTCCATATATTTACCCTGACCAAACTCCGAGAAAAAGAAAAAGTGTTTTGTATATATATATATATATATATATAAAGCTTAAACAAGATTGGAAAAAAGAAAAACAATAGAAATAAATGCTCTGATGCCTTTCAATGTATGTCATCAGAGAGCAAACGAAGTAAAAACTGAGAGGCTAACATATAAGTAATGGAGAAGGAAGGTAACAAAACCGCTGGAAACTCAATATGACAATATAGCTTGATAAGAAGAAATACCCTATAAAATTAAACAATGCAAGTCCAACAGTAAGAAATTGAATTATAACTCAATAATAATAAAAAGAAAGAATAAAAATTAACAAAATATAAATCTATATTATTTGAATCAACAACCTGGTCAGAGTTCATGTCAAAAGATACTCGTACATTTCCAAGATCATCCCCAGGTCAAATTTGCTTAACTATCCCTTGAATTAAGAATTCATCTAATTTAAATAGCCCCTGACTTATATTGATTAGTTTTTGAGTATGTTATCATACTCTGAACGTGGTCAAGGTGACTGAAACACCTTTTTATTGTAGTATATAATAATAAAACGTTCTGAGAACTTGTCTTTTTAATATCTGAGAGATTTAAAATTCATCAAAGGGAACTAGAAAGATTGTTTAAGAAATATATTAATTCGATAATAAGCATGTCATTTAACAAATCAAAATATATAGTTGACGCCACTTAATGTAATCACTAATAATGTTATCAATCGGTTAATATTATCGGAATTTCTGATCCCCGCCCCAGCATACAATATGCATTACAAATATATCGCTTATTGAAATCAGAACATCGGTTATGGTGTTCAATCTTTTTTTCAAGCCTATGGACTTTTTTCGTTCAGTTCAGTTCCAGTGTAATACTCAGTGAGAAGATGTCGTTCTAAAATCCCGATTTCATCTCTGGCAAAGCAAGAGATAAGATTTCCTCCACATGTCATATAAAATTAAAAGCTAATTTCTGAAAGGGTTTATGGTTATTGAATACATTCAAAAATATTGTTTTCGAGGTTAAGTTTACTCTCTCTAATAATCCTAAACATACAGAAACTACCTCTTGTCTTACTGATACAACGCCAGGGACATATTAAGACAAATTCGACTTTGGGCTTGCCATCAAATTTGACTGTTCTTAGTTGTTTCATTTACATATAGAATTCTTCAAAAGTTATTGGACAACTATGTCACATGGTCAACAAAGAGTTAACTGTTGTCGCATTTTGAGTATATCCTCAGTTCCAAAAGTATAACTGCGGTTACAGTTTGAATCCTGGTTATAGATATATTAAATTACCAATATAGAATTATTAGCAAGTTTAAAGTAGACCAAGTTAATAACTAAAAGTAGTACCTGTCCCTTGCAGGTAAGTCCTGTTCGCTGGCCAAGGACTGAAGACACCTCTGCTGTTCCCACTGCGCTCTCACTTCGTCCTGTACTCTTCTCTTCAATTCTTCAACCCTCTGCCGCTCCTCTTGGATCACTAAGCTACCTGAAAAAACAGAACAACCCAGAAATAATCACTGCACAAAGTCTTAGTTTAGTGATATTCATTCACTAGGGAACTAAGGTTCGTGGAAGAAGTCGAATTCAATAAGACCTCGCCCTAAATCTTAACATTTAACACAACAAGATTTACATGAACTCTTAGTTGAGCAAATAAAATAAAAAGTTGTATAAAATTACTATAAAAAAAAATTGTCTACAGAGATATCAAAGAAACACTAAATGTGTAGCCTTTTTTAGGACTAAATCACCCAAAATTAAATTACGATATTTAATTAATCACCCTAATATTTAATGCGGTAACTTGATAACATTCTTTATGGACTAACTAAAGCAGATATTCAGAAGTTGTAATAAATCCTTTTTAGAATGTTTGGCTAATTTTTTGGTACTTCCATAAACTGGAATACTCTTCAACAACCGATGATGCTTGCTATCATTAGTTGGCATTCTATCATCAGTTGAATACCTCACATAACTGATACACTCATTTCAACACTCCCATTTAATCTGGAAACTAGTAGAGTAAAATTGAAATTATGAGCGAATAACCCTAAGTCCTGGTTTCCACAATGCATAGATAAAAAAAAAAGATTTTCCAATTTGAACCTACAATATGAAAAAAGTAATTAGAAAGGTGCATAGTAAGAGTGAGTCCTTTTAAGCAAAACCCCTTAAGATTTTAATAAAAGAATGGCTAAGAAGGAGGAAGATAGAAGGTGGCTAGAGCAACCAGGCCTCCTTCAGTCTATAAAGCTCATTTGGACAAGAGTTAAATTTACAAAGCAAATAATAAATCTACAAGAGAATATTTAAAAATATATGTGTAATATCTAATTGGACAGTGTCCTTTCAAATGCAATTTATATAAGCTAAAATTAACATCGGGCGCAGAATGCTGACTCTTTTGAAATCGCCTTCAACAGATTAAAGATTTTTTGTAAACCATACCAAACAACAGAAAAGATAGATACCTCTCCAAAAATAGCTACTAACTTCATTTAAGGACTTAAAATGAGTTTTTATAAAAAGACAAACATTAGCATAATACGGCACTTTGACCGCTGTGCGCACGAATCTGTAAGACTCTTAGTCCATCAGACTTTTAATAATAATTCTAATAATCTGACTTCAACCATAACAGTCACACTTGAAGATTACCATGTTTGGCCAAGTGAAGCTGCCTGTTTCTCTCTATCTCCTGCAGCGAAGCAATGGTTTTGCTGCCCAGCGAACTCGACAGGTCGATGGGCGTGTTGGAAGTGACACGGCTGATTCTGTCCAAGTCATCCACACTGGTCACACTGTGCCTCCCCTTTACTTCCTGTAAATTTATAACAAACTTACAGATTTTATAAAAGGAAATAAACTTTTTAACATTTGAACACTTTTTTACCCTTGCAGGTATTACGTGGGTGTACTAGTGTAAGTCCACTACCACAAGTTTTTTGACAACATATGACGTTCATTGGCAATAACCATGTTAAATACACCCGTCCCCACTAGAAAATTACTTACTCTAAAAAAAGAAGCTCTTTTCACTGGTTATTTATCGAACTAACTTAATTAACGAAAAAGTGGTAAGTCATAACAACTAGACTGGGATCCCTACGTGACAATTTGATTGCCAACAATAGATCACTATTTTTATACGAAAAAAAAAACAGTTTATTTCAAGATATTCACTTTAGTTTATACTTTTTTGTTTTTACCTTATTATCTTTGAAGATTGACTATTTAAAAGTTAATAATTCGGATTCTTATAAAGAAAAAATTATTTCAGTAATGCATTCGTATTATTAAATACATTCTGGTGATATAAGAAGAAATTGGAAATTAAAGTAACTTAAGATCCAAAAATTCTCCGGAAAGCAAGCATAGACTCAAAATATGTGAAAGTATGACATATATAAATTAGGACAACCACACGAATACCCTCCATTCTCTTAATGCTGAAGCCCAGAAAAAACTTGAAGAAGTGAATCATTCTCTGAGCTTAACATAAAAGTATGATGATTCCTGAAGCAGAAATACCGAAAAGGTAACAAC